>CAXHWN010002741.1:0-22000 GCA_964020975.1 Hermodice carunculata | reverse complement strand
ATTGGCTGAGTGTACCTTGTCATGCAGAGAATTATACAGCAAATTTGAAGGAACTGCTGACATATATCAACTTTGGTATGATGTCCACTGGCAGGCTTCAGATCATCGAAGACCTAAGGTTATGGACTCCAGAAGAGACCACTGTAGTACAGCGCCACCTGTATGATGCCTTCAAATATCAGGCTATCCCTTTCAAGAAGCGGAAGGGGAATCAACTGTCACAATACGATCGACCTCGGTTGTATATCAAGCTAGATGGGATGGAGAAGTTCAGTACTTGTATCAACTTTTTTGTTCCTGAGTCGGAACTAACACAAGGAAACTTTGATAAAGAATCAACACTTGCCTATCAGACATTTCGAGTGCCAATTTCACTGTCAAGGGCAGATGTGAATAATACAAAACAATGGCATGTCAAGTTCACCAATACAGGCAATGATCATAGTCTTCAAATCAGTGGCACCAGTACTGCCAATGAAGAGTACGGCACCGTTGAAGCGTCGGTTCTTATGCTGAAGAAAGCTCAGGGTCGTAAATTTGTGAAAGGAGTCATGCAATTCCGTAGATTCAGTAGCCAGATGGTTACAAGCCCCATTGGGACTAAAGCTGGCCACATATTCCGAGTGCTGTTGCCTCATGATGCAGTGTCTGTTGACTCTCCATATTACCATAGACACGTAGACGGCAGGCTTGGCTACTTGTTCCACATTATTATGCGACACTATCATCAGGACTTCTCAGAAGGGAATGTGTCTGAGGCTATCAGGTTGCCAGTTTTACCGTATGGTAGTGAGAGGAGAGACGAGTTTTCACCAGGTGCGTCAAAGCCTGCTCCTCTCTCTCTGTCACAATGATAGATCTCGGCTGGTACTAGAAATTTTTTAAACTAGCCATGGCAGCTAAATCAGCATTAACCTTTAAGCCAAATAATGATTATTATACTGAAAGCCATGAGCCAACATTTGCCTTTTTCCTCAACATGCTAAAACTAATGAAATTAAAATATTGTGATTCATGAATAAGTTTATCAAAATGGATAAATTGTAAAATATTTTTGCCATTTTGGCAAAATTTTACTAAATCAATTCCAAATTATATCTTTGTGGCCCTTAGGCTCATGTGTTTGGCTAATGGATTGCGCTGGACTAGCAAATAAAAGTTGGTAACTATTCCAGTTGCATTTTATTGAAACATTGCAGGGTATGATTGCTCATCCCAAGTGACTTGTATATAGAAGATTATTAAGATCACTTACATGTATACATATCATCACTCAGGTAAAAATGAAAGTCTACAGTGTTTGTTACTCGTTGTGATAGGGGCTATTTGTGATAGATGAATTGAATCAGTAGCAGTGGTACGTGCTAGTAAAGACTACCCCTTGTCCCAGACAAAAGTGGTTGCATATGGCAGGTGGTCTTTAATTACAGGTAAATTGAACAAAGAACAAAGAGAGCCCAGTGTCTTGAAAGAGTGGTCTTTCAAACCAATGTGGTCTGTCAGTAGAAGTGGTCTTTAAAACAGGTACCACTGTAATGTCCACTCACATCCACATTGACTCGCCTTCATACCAGTACAGTGTTACATGTACCTGCTTTATGCAGCCAGTGCTGGCGCCTGTCACCTGCTCTATGTGGCCACATTTTTCTTGACTACTGGAGTCAGTTTCTTTGTTAATTTACCTGTGGTGACAGATCACCTGCTGAAGGTGGCCAATGTTTTGTTGCAGAAAGGGTGGCCACATGCAGGTACCACTGTGTTCATATTATCATGGTTACAAGTTTTTGGGGTTTATTTTTCTAGGTTTTGTTTAAATTCTCAACTGATTGCTCAAAAATACATGAACATGTATTTATCCTGTGAAGTCGGGACTCGTCAATGTTTAAGAAATTCAATCTCTTTCTGTAGTTCTTGAAGGTGTTCATGTTCTATACAGTGGTACCTGCTCTAAAGACCACCTCTCTTGAAAGACTGCACTAGTTTTAAAGACCGCCATTTCAAGACAGTGGCCTTTAATTTCTTTGTACGCTTACCTGCAGTGAAAGACCACCTGCCACATGTGACCACTTTTGTCTGGCTTTAAGGGTGGTCTTAAATAGCAGGTACCACTGTATATGTTCATGTAAGACTTGTTCCTGGTGCAGACTGCAACAGTCTATGGGCTCCATGTGGACTGTCTTTTTGAGTCAGCTGCAGGGCATATGGTGACACTGGCTTCTGAGTGGAAATCATTCCGCCAAACCTAAAGAAACAAAAAAGAAAAGACTCTTGAGTGTCACAGCAAACCAACAATGATTTATGGGTACCATTTTTTTTAATTAACCCTTCAAGTGCTAATCACTGCTAAAGTTGCTTTCTCAATACTATTAAACATATAATGGTTAAAAGAGTCAAATTCCTCATGAAGATACCTTTCATTCAAATACCAGCAAGCCTTGTCTGAAACAAAAAGTGGTCTTAGTCAACACCTTTCCTCAGGACACTTTGCACGCAATGCGCGCAAAGTGTCCCGAGGAAAGCTGTTGACTCAATCTTAAATCATCACTTTAATTAACTTTATAGGTTGCAAGAAATGTGACAAACATGATATATGGGTCCTGGTACAAACTGTGTCAGTTTAATGTGTAACATGGTGTCTGGCTTTTGTAAACAATTAACTGAATATATCTACCGCACCCAGAAGGGTACTTACATGGCAGTGGGTATGCTGAAGGACACAATACACCAAAAATATGTGTTTGCATATCCAGTGCTAATAGTGAGTGCTGGTAAAGAAAATAATAAGTACATATTTTTTTTTTTAAGGGGTGATCGAAAGATTTTAAATGTGACCAGAATGTCACCTTTGTTTGTTTCATGGAGTTGAATAAATATTTAAATCTGAGAACTACATGAAATTTTACATACATGTGAGGTGAAAATAGTTATTTTTCATCAAATTCTAAAATACCTACATATGTATCTGAAGAAGCCTCCCAGGTATATTCTTTATAATCTCTTTTCTATTTTAGAGTTATGGAAAGTTAAAACTGAAGTTGACATTTTACTAGTCCCCTTAAAGTTTAAAGGCGCGGTTTGGGAAAACTCAACTGGATATAAATATTCTGGGAAGGTTTGTCAGCTGTGTAGGCACAGATAGGGCTGGGTATTATTTCTGATTTCTGTATCAAGATACTTTTCGGTATAGAGCTGTGTATCATGATACATACATGTATCATGATATATCATGAAAGTGTATGAAGTGATCAAAATCTTTGAACTTACATGCATCAGTCAGTATCACAGCCTCTGTGCTGCTGTTTTGATAAATCAGTCTGCCCTGTCTACATACTCCAGCAATGAATTGATGATGTAGGCTGTGAAATGTGTTTTACTGGCTGTTTATCTCCATACATGGATGACTTTCTTAAATTTCTTTATATAAAATTCATAAGTTATGGTAAAGTTGAAGTTTTTTATGGTATTGTCTAAATTTGATGCACAAGGAACTTACCACGATATGGTTCTGTACAGGGTTAGTGTCGCGCTATTTCAGTATTTTGATATACCGTCCCAACCTTTTGGTTATACCATATCTGGAAAAAGAAATAGAATTAGATTTAACCTGTAATGTTAAGAGTTATTTCCACATACTTATAGGCATACGTGTATATCTGCCATTTCACATGCCTGTCATAGATGTAAATGTTTACTGGACAGTTAGGTCACAAAGTTGAATTATTGGTCAGAGTTGAAATCTTTATGTCATACCTTTTGAAAAAATGTGGAATTGTTAAATGTTAACGTTAGTACTTTATAAGGCTGTTGGGTAACAGTTGCCTGAAAATGCATTTTTAACTCATTCCATAACAGTCCCTGATTTTTCCATATATTTACCTAGATTTAAGATAACAATTGCATGTTTAAATTCTTTATGAAAAGAGCTTTCGTTCAAGTACCAACATGCCTATAGTCTTACGTCAGTGGTTCTGGCAGTGCCTGGCAAGTCATGCTGCAGCTGCCCTTGCGGCAGCTGCAGCATGACTTGCCAGGCAGTGCAAGAACCACTGACCAAGGCCTGTGACCACAGTATGAAATGAGTTAAATCTCCTAGTCATTGGGAGTAAATTGTCACTTGGTATTAAGAAAAATAATGTATGGTATGGCAAAAGTGTTACATGTAGGTGCAGACACACTTTTATATCATGGTGTTGCACATTGGTTTAATCACAGTAAATTGCTTCATTTTCTCGCATAAATTTAATTTGCAGGGCTCAATTTTGCTACCTGTGGGTAGCCAGTGGCCACCAAAATTAGCCCTGGCTAAAATTAGGCAATGGCTACTAAATGTTAGCATGGAGTATAATTACTACATGATGGATGCTGGCCCCTAAAAAAATTGCCTTACTTTGAGCCCTGATTTGTGGATTTAAAAGTTCCTCAAAGTTCAGGGACTAGGGGTTTTGTTGATCTCTGTATCAGAACAAGCTATATTTGCATTAAAAATAAAGCAATTGTTCTTTAACCCAGCCGGCCTGTCTCCTGGAATGTAGAAGAGAACTTATTTTTTGGCAAATTTAAACATTTTAGACCTTGAGAGTACTGACTTTTGAAAAACCACAAAAATTATAGACATTTAAAAAAAGCAGTTTACAGTAAATGGTAACTTGTCATTAATATCTGGACAGGAAACCTTGAAATCATGTTAAGAAAAAGCTCTTTTCCAGAGCAAATGCCCCACCTCTGCCAATTAAGCAATTAAGACTGAATCAACAGCTTTTCTTGGCATCAGTGGGCTGACCACTCAACCCAAGCTAATGAAAGCTGTTGACGCAATAGGTCTCATCTACAATATTATTCCTAGTCAAATAGGTAAAGTCAAGGTCAGCTGGTTCATGTGGGTTCTCAGTAGAGGGCTCTGTATGCAGGCGGGCTAGGTATGTGTTATTCCATTGGTTTCCATTGTAATTTGCAACTACATAACTTTAAAACCACTACCTACAAATACCAAATTTCGTGTGATAAATGGTTATATATAGTTAAAACTCATATAAATTTGGTAACTTTTGTTACAAAATTATTCAATGAATTGAATGTAACTTTAATGGGAATACACACCTATAGCCCACAAGAATGTTGTGTATTCTGTTGTACATTCAGCCAAACACACATACAACAGGAAAGGTCAGAATTAGCTCTAAGGTGTGTATTCACCCCAACACACAAACTTTTGGAGGGCTAGGGCTTTGTATTCCCATTAGTTTGTATGTTAACATAATGTTAAATAAACTAGTCACTTATGTGGCTGTGGTTATATGATTTTTGTGAGGTATTTAGTTATGCATAGATTTAGATCTACTGTCTGAAATTTGGTGTTTGTATGTGCAATAGTTTTCAAGTTATTAAGTTGCAAGTTACAATGTAAAGTAATGGGAACACACAGCCCTAGCCTTCCACTGACTGCAGTGCCCTATTTTAAGCAGTTCTTGAACCTCCTGTTCCTGCCCTTGCCTATTGCTAACTGCGACCTCTCATTTTTCGTTACTGTTGAAGTTCATCAAAAACATTGAAGCAGATGGCTTTTGACCCTCAGATGGATTTGGTTGGTTTAAGGGGCAGGGTGTAAGAGTTGTTGTACAGCGACTTCTGTTCAATGTGTTCACAGTGCTATGTTTGAAAATATTTGTTACAACAGGTTAACTCATTCCACCCTGATGACGCTTTTTCCCGCTAATATCTAAATGTCGTCTGCTAATTGTATTTTACTAATTTAGGGATTATTTTTCAATATTTTGGATGAAACTTGCATGGAAGATCATTCCAAATTATATGCCCATGGTCAACAGCTTTCCTTGGCGCGCTCTGGGCGCAATGCGCCCATAGCGCGCCAAGGAAAGCTGTTGACTCAGTCTTCTATCAGGGTGGAATGAGTTAAATCAAACTACATGCACATCATGTGAACAGGTCTGGATTGTTTGAGACTTTTTAAATTGTATGCTTCAGACCTCTTTATGACATCCAGAAAATATTTTGACAAAAAATGAGCAGATAAAATGGTACATGTATACATGCTGTACCAGGTATCATATCATATTTACTGCTTGGTGACATCATTTTTCATCCTCCAATCCTGATAGTTTGGGTCTATCATCAATCAACATGTTCTAGTTAATTTCAAATTCCAAGAGATTTGTTCTGTAATTGTTGGTTAACTGTTCTTTTTGTTAGAACCTTTGAATAGTTCATTAAAGGAGATGTAAGTTTGACATCAAGGTGTCTTTGGTCTGTTACTGAGTAAGAAAGAGTGTTGGATAGGGAAAAGTGTCAGAGGGGTGTGTTACTTAAAGTGGTGTGGCCATCTTGTAATAATATGCAAATACATGAGTGATATTCAAGATGCAACAAAAGCACATGAAGATTTGTGTTGTTTCTTGTTATAGTCCTGTCCTAATAAAAACTTTGGAATTTGATGTCTTGAGTGGAAACACTATTTGTTTTAAGATGCAGAACTTCACTGGTGATATTCACAATGAATTAAATATATTTTGAATTCAATCCTAAAACTGAAATTAATATGCCTGATGTCAGAATGCTTTGTTGGACCTAACGTTTTACCAAGTTAGGTTCAGCTGACAGTACTCTTGTATGAATGTGAAGAAAATTTTATTTATTTTATTTATTTATTTATTTATTTATTTATCTATTTATTTATTTATTTATCTATTTATCTATTTATTTTTATTTATTTATTTATTTATTTATTCATTCATTCATTTATTTATTTATTTATTTATTTATTTATTATCTCTGCTGACCAAAGGTCGCAGAGCTCATGCAACCGCTCAGGTCTGTCCATCCATCCGTCTGTCCGTAAACTTTTACTCGTTAGCGCAAAACCGTCCACAGTTTTCAAGTAAGCCCAATATAAATTTCTGGGTTTATAGGGTGTATGAGAATCTACGCCGAGTTTGATATAAATGGCGCCACCTACATTATTATGTAATGAAAAATGTGAAAATCTTGTGAACACTCTAGCATCTTTAATCTTTTGAGAATCTTCACCAAACTTGGTAGGATTGTGGGGGGGGGGGGGTCAAAGTCTAAGTAAGCTGGTGATGCTAGTGGCGCCACCTACAAGTTGACAAATTATGAGCTAAAATGTGTTTTAAGATGTAAAATTCCATATTTGGAAAAAGTAATTAGATTAGACTTGTCAAATTTATATGATATATACACCATGGCCAAAGGTAGAATGTCTTATAATATCAGTGACCTTGAGCTATTTTGTGAGGTCGCCATTCCTGTAAAGTTGAAAAGATGATTTTGTAATGGCCGGGTGAACCTTGGATATCAGTGGCAAAGAGAATTGAGCCTCCAGATCAAAATTGCACTTGATTGCATAATACATAAGACTGTACTTGGTGACTTGTTTTTTGGGTCACTGTAAACCAATATTATTATGGAGTTTGGCGCTTTTCCAAGTTTATAGTTTTTTGTCAATAACTCGAAAAGTTATTACCTAGTTTGAAAAAACAGACTACATATGAAAAGCTGGATGTTGGGTGCATATTTTGAACATAACAATTTTTAATATGAGTTGTAGGTCAAGGTCAAATGGCCAGTTTGAATATTGGGGTCATCTTGTGAATGCTTTGCATCCCACAATTTTTGAGAGAGGCCCATGTAATGTTTAAGAGTTAAAAGTGTATAAAAATCTTTTTCGACATCAATGTTGGTGGTGCCACCTACAGTATTATGTAATATACAGGTTAAAATGTGAAAATCTTGTGATCGCATTACTGTCCACAGTTTTCAAGTTAGCCTAATATTACATTAATGACTTAATAGGGGGTATAAAAATCCCGGTTCTTTTCAATATTGGTGGCGCCACCTACAATACTATGCAATATAGGGGTCAAAATATGAAAATATTGCGAACACTAACATCTTTAATTTGCAGCAGATCTTCACCAAATTTTGTGGGATAGTGGGGGAGGTCGAAGTCTAAGTTGGTAATGATACTAGTAGCGCCACCTATAATTTGATGGAAATTATGAGCAAAAATGTGTTTTAAGATGTAAAATTCCATATCTTCAAAAGTAATTGGATTAGACTTGCCAAATTTATGGGATTTATAGACAATGTCCAAAGCTAGAATTGTATATTATATCACTGACCTTGGCGTATTTTTCAAGGTCACCATGCCTATAAAGTTGCAAGAGGTGATTTTGTAATGACAGGGTGTAGCTTGAACTTCGATGGCAATGCCAGCACAGCACCAGGCAGGCCTATGGGCCTCTTGTGTTACATTATCTGGGCGTCCTTGATCTTCTATCCCAAGGTCCCTGACGACATAAAGTTAAGGACTCGCTCATTGTTGTCATGGCAGATGCAACAATATTTATCACAGGAGTTGCATGAATAAGCTATGATTACATGTGGAGCGAAGTGCCATCTGGTGGCCAATTTTTACATTAAGCTTTATATGCTCAAAAGCCACTTGAGGACTCACAGCTTTGAAATGAACAGACGCAATATAGCCACGATGCCAGCAGAGCATTAGGCCCATGGGCCTCTTGTTTATTTATTTATTTATCTATTTATTTGTTTATTCATTCATTCTTTCTTTGCTTGCTTGCTGGTTTGCTTGTTTGTTATAGATTTGCTAATGTTGGTTGGTCGGTACAGAGACTTTGGTGTCTGCACCATAGCTCAAGAAGTTTTTGAGAGAGGACTTTGATACTGCCCAGGTAAATACTCCAGTATAAGGGTTAAGTGAAGTATAAAGGTGGTTGACCTTGACTGTATTCCCAAGGTCAGTGAGTTACTGTAGTAACTTTTGGTTTCTGCACAACAACTTGAAAAGTTTTTATGATATGAGCTGTTTATTGCAGAGGAGTATTCCTTATCCAAGGCTAGCTCAAGTTTGAAGATGTGTGACCTGACCTGAATTCAAAGGCCACAAGGCCACTTTAGTGAACTTGGTTTCTGCATTGTAACTCAGAATTGTAAGTTATGACTAGAATATTGTACATGGTAAAAGTCCTCAATTAGGGCTTGGTCAGCTTATAATATGGATGACCTTGACCAAACTCCCAAGGTCACCAGGTCAATTGGTCAGCAGGTGGAGAGACTTTGGTTTCCGCACCATAACTCTTAACTGCCCAGGTATATACTCCTGTATAAGGGCTATGTGAATTATGACCATGACCCTATTCCAAAGATTATGGACGTTCTATAGTAAGTTTTGGTTCGCTCACAATAATTAGAAAACTTTTATGACAGGACCTGTATATTGCACAGTATTATAGTCCTTATCCAGAGCTAGATCAAATTTGAACTTTGTGACATTGACCTAAATTCGAAGGTCAGAAGGACACTTTAGTGAACTCCATTTCTGCATAATCAGGAGCATTGTAACTCAGAATTTAAGTTATGACATCAATAAAGTCCTCAAGTAGGGCTTGGTCAGCTTAGAATATGGATGACCTTGACCAAATTCCGTAGGTCACCACCTAAAGTCCTATTAGTGAACTTGTTTCTGTATAATAACTAAAGATATTTTTTCACCTAGGGCTTATTGTACAAGAATATAGCCTTCTATAAGAGCTAGATCAAGTTCTGAAATGGGCGACCTTGAGTCAATTGCCAAGGTCACAGAGCCACATTATTGAATTTGGTTTCTGCTTCAAACTGCAGAATTTTTTAAGCCAGAGCTTTTATTTTGTAGATGTTTATAGTATTCTATAAGGGCTAGATCAGCTTCAAAGAAGGTTGACTTTGCCTTAATTTCTGAGGTCTCAAGGCCACTCTAGTGACTTTGGTTTCTACATCAGTTCCCCAAGTTACAGAATAGTTTGACCCATCAAGGGTGCATTTTTATTCTCAGAGCATACCTTCAATGACCACCATTTATCTGTCAACTATTAATGTTTTAACTTTTAAGCTCAGCTGACTGAAAAGTCACCTGGGCTTGTAGGATGGTCCCTCATCTCCAAAACAGTCAGCCAGATTCACTTTAAACTGGGTAGCAATGTACCTTTGGTGACTTTTGATCAATTCATTTAAATGATCATGGTCCAGTGATTTTTTTTTCATTATTTATTTTTTTTTGGGGGGGGGGGTGTTCTTGCTTCTAGCTGTTCATTTGGAGGCAAAATCTCGAAAACCTTCTCCAAAACAACTTGGCCAATTGCTTCAAAATTGCATAGGGCCACTTTTGAATTGTTCTGAAACTTGGTGGAAATGTAGCTTGGGGGAGGGGGAGGGTGCGGGTGAACTAAGCTGTTAACTTGGTGGTCATGCTACGGATCCCAGGGTTTTTTTTTCGAATTTTTCAGTTTGGGAACTTGTCAGCTGATGCATATTTTCGCATTGATAACAATGTGAGTCTGTTTTTTTCCTTTTTGTTGTTGTTGTTGTTGTTGTTGTTGTTGTTGTTGTTGTTGTTGTTTTTTGGGTTTTTTTTTTTTTGTTTTTGTTTTTGTTTTTTTTGTTTTTTTTTACACAAAATTTTTGTGTACATATGAGGGTAAAAAATTCATATCCGACATTTGCTTATATTTGGGTTATTTTCATCAAATCCAGACTCCTACTTCAAGGTACCTCCAAATTGTGAGATTGTCAATTTCAAATTGTCATGATTCCAAAACAAACACGGAAAAAGAAATTCGCTGATATGTTTTTTAAGGCCTGTGGGCCAATGTTAGCATAGTACAATAAATTTATAACTTGACAACAATTGTAAAGTCATTTTGACATTTATATGGATCTACAATTTCACAAATTTGTCACATGTTTATTCAGATATCAAGTCGTAAAATTGAAATTTTATCTACATTTAAAATATCATGATGCTCTTTCAAATATATTATGCGCACGGCATTTTTTAATGTTTACTATACTTTTAAGTCTATCGAAAGAGACTAGATAACAAAAATGCTTTTGTGTATCTCTTGTCATTTAAGCTATTTTCGACTTTACTCCAGAATGAGGGAAATTTGTTTCAATTTTATTAGAGCGTGATCTGACTAAAGGCAGGTGATGAAAATGTGCGAAAATGATGGCTATATGGTATTTGTGACGAAACTGCGGTATGAAATTTTGGGGGCATGTGGCAGGAAGTGCTACTACTCAACATGTCTAGAAGTACAGTGCATGAACTGTGAAATTGTCAAAACTAGTTTTGATTGTTTTTATTGTACAAACATGAATGAACATTATTGCATGAACCCGCCATCTGGTCGGTATGGCCAGGGATGTGCTGTTTATAAATAAACTAAATATAATTTCTAAATAGCACGTCCCTGGTATGGCAAACATACAGAAAATAAAGAGCTACATCGAGATGAACTGTAGGTGTCGAATAAGGTATTGACATATTATAAAATCACAAATTATAATAAGTACACAATGAAAAGCTAAATTTTCACTGAGGACTAGAAAAGGAAATAGGCTCATCTTGTCTTTCGGTTAGTGTGTAAAAGGTCAGCACCAGATTAACCATTATTTTGCTGTCTCTTCGAAGGCAGAGTTAACATGTTTGATAACAGGCTTGAGAACTGTAGGTTTACCTTTGTTATATGACATTGAAAATATGATTTATTGTTTTGAAAGAGGGAGCGAGAGAGCAAGCCTAAATTATATGAGGATAGTGAGTCAAGCAGTATTTTTCTATGGTTAGTGTACTCAAGGCAATCTAACATAAAATCATCTTCATCTTCAATCATGTTGCCTGGATATTGATTGCACACTGTCCTATCCGCTTGCAATCCTTTATATCGGCCTGTTTCGATATTAATGGCATGTGCACTAATTCGAAGTGCTGTACTCAGCTTTCGCTTATGTACAGGCAAGTTAAATCTTTTTCGAAACCACATTCTTTTACTTTACAATAGGATGTTTGTTTACTGGGTCGTCTGTTTTGGCCATTCATGTGTTTTCAACTGTTTATTACATTCTGCATGGAGTTTATTACGTAGCGAATCGATATTCTCATTAACATTATAATTTGCGTTAAATTCAAAGAGGCTTTGCAAGCCCAATTTTGCCAAAAGAGATTTCATGAATTTCAACCAAGAGTTTTCATTGTTCTGTTCCAGAGTATGGTTTTCTTTAAGGCATTTGGAAGTTAAGCTATTTGGTTCACAGTTACGGACATGGTAGAAGTGTTTTAGGGCATAACATACATGTATAACTTTGTGATGGTTACAGGCTAGCTGCCCAACTCGCCCTTAATCGCTGCTATGTCTGATTTGTGATGCGCTCTTGGATTAAATCTACAGAGTTTGTTGTGGACCTGTTCAGTGCCTACTCTCTCTGTCAAAACCATAAAGTTCTCATTGTTAACCCTTAAAGTGCTAATCACTGCTATAGTCGTTTTCTCATTACTGTTAAACATAGAATGGATAAAAGATTCAAATTCCTCATGAAGATACCTATCATTCAAATACCAGCATGCCTAGTCTAAAGCAAAAGGTAGTCTTAGTCAACAGCTTTCCTGGGGGCACTTTGCGCGCACTGTTGACTCAATCTTAAATCAGCGCTTTAAAGGTTAAGGTTCCGAAATAAATAAGGAGCCCATACTTTAGACCCCTAAGAGATTATGGGAAGTATTAGGCTATTACAGAGTTTGAAGGATAAGTCCATGTTACCATTTGTGTTAAAGTGTCTTGAGTTAAAGACAGCTTTATTTGCTTTATCTTTTAGTCTTGATATAGCCAGATTTAAGGTTTCAGGGGCAGAAAATGTTCGACACCAAAATAACAATAGTTCTGTCAATTTCATTTTTTTTTCAAGTCTTCCAAGAAGAAGTGATCCTTTGTAAATCTAGAACCTCTTTCATTGGAAATAACTACCTTTGTTTTGTTTAGATTGGCCGAGAGATTCCATTTGCACCAGTATTCATTTAGTTTATTCGGTGCATTTTGTAGACCTTTGCTGGTTTGAGAGAGGAGCGCCAAATCATCTGCATATAAGAGGCAGTTGATAGGGTATGAAGCTAGTTTCATTGGCCAACATTCACGATCGAAGATTTTGGGAAGATCATTAATGAAGAAGTCAAACAAACCAGGGCTTAGGACGCAGCCTTGTTTTACCCCAAACATTCGATTGGAATGATTGTGTTAGTCCAGCCTTAGTTTTCACCCAATATGA
Source organism: Hermodice carunculata (assembly GCA_964020975.1). Classification (NCBI taxonomy): domain Eukaryota; kingdom Metazoa; phylum Annelida; class Polychaeta; order Eunicida; family Amphinomidae; genus Hermodice; species Hermodice carunculata. The sequence continues at coordinate 8,866 of CAXHWN010002741.1, read as the reverse complement.
GGCTTCAGAATACATGTTTTGACATACCGTGAATGCCGCATGATGCCAGTTTGTAGAAAAGGGCTTGTCGCCACACTGTGTAAAAAGCAGATTTGAAATCAGCAAAGCAGGTGGAAAGATATTGTCTAGACAGCTGGTTTATATATTAATCAATTATAGTTTTCGAAGTGAGAATATGATCAGATGTTCAGCTATTACGAGAGAAGCCTACTTGATTACAAGAGATTGTATTATGCTTTTTGGTTAAGTTTAAAAGTCTTGTTTAGTACCGTGCAAAACAATTTACAGAGGTGGCTTGGGACTGCGACGCCTCTGTAATTACTTGGGTTGAGTGAATCCCCTATCTTGTGAACAGGCATCAAAATATGTGTTGTCCAAGCATCGAGGAAGGTTTCATTGACTAGCATTTTATTAAATAATTTACAGAAGATTCGAGTCAGAACATATGTTAGCTGCTTTTGATCACTTCGTTTCTGATGTTATCCAGGCTGAATGACATTTTTAATTTAGATATTGCTCGTTTTACTTCAGCATCTGATATTTTGAGGCTAAGCTCACTAAAAATTGAGTCTTTGTTTGCAGTCATATAGATATATAGACTGTTTTCGTCATGGATGTTAGGTTGATTCAGTTGGATTTGGAAATGGGAAATCCGCTTGCTGGGGCTTATCGTAGACCTAGGTTGTTTTGATTCTGCTCTATTGGCCTAGATCATTGTACATGTTCTAAAATACGCTTGGGTTGTTGCTCTCAAGAATTTTTAGTTGTCCAATCAGTTTTTGTTTAAAAGCCCCTGTCATATTATTTACAAGTAGGCCTACACATGCTCTCCAGGTGGGCATCTACCAAATTTGCAACGGAGATGATTATTTATTTGATAATTTTTCTTTCCACGACCGGTGTATCTCGAGGCACAGGGGCAACCAGCAGAATGGTTGTCACCTTATTCTGGTCGATACGAACCTATTCATACTGACCGTCAAAGTCACTGTCCACCTAACCCCAATCAGTTGTCATATATTTTGGTCGATGCGAACCCATTGATACTGACCGTCAAAGTCACTGTTCATCGAAAATACTAATTTGGGTTTGGCCTAGATTGACACTGCCCCAATACACACACACCCACCCAGATGGACAGTGACTTTGGCGGTCGGCATGGATGAGTTCGTATCGACCGGAATATGATAGCAACCACTCTGCTGGTTGCCCCTGTGCCTCAAGGGGAACCCAAAATATTTTCTGGTTGTATTTCCGTTTTTCACGACCGGTGCAGCTCAAGCCACAAGGGCCACCAGCAGAATGGTTGTCGCCACATTCTGGTCGATACGAACCTATTCATACTGACCGCCAAAGTCACTGTCCACCTAACCCTAATCAGTTGTCATATATTTTGGTCGATACGAACCCGTTGATACTGACCGTCAAAGTTACTGTTCATCGAAAATACTGATTTGGGTTAGGCCTGGATGGACACTCCTCCCCCCCCTCACCCCCCCCCCCCACCACCACCACCACACACACACCCAGATGGACAGTGACTTTGGCCTTTGGCGGTCAGTATGGATGGGTTCGTATCGACCGGAATATGATAGTAACCACTCTGCTGGTTGCCCCTGTGCCTCAAGGGGAACCCAATATATTTTCTGGTTGTACATCCGTTCATCTGTCGGTCCGAGCTTGTGTCGTTCATGACGGTTCCATCGTCAGTTCCCTCTGTCCATTATTTGCTTGTGAACACAACAGCACAAGACTTAGGTGCAACCTGAAAGTCACATTACCTCATTTGCACGTTCAAGCAATTTCTTACGACTTCGTGGCATTTTGGTAACATTTGACTTGATTTTTACGTTCACAGGACCTATATGTGTGCAAAAGTGGATTCACCAGTCAATGCTTTGCATTGGACTGCCTCTAGTTTTTATAAACTTTATTATTATTATTATTATTATTATTATTATTATTATTATTATTATTATTATTATTATTATTATTATTATTATTATTATTATTATTATTATTATTATTATTATTAAAGTGTGTGCGTCAACACACACTTTTCTGTTTTTCCTCGAGCTCTTTATTTCTTTCTTTCTTTCTTTCTTCTTTACCAGCAAATTTGTCCGACACTTTTCTCGGACACCATTATACAAAGAAACTCCAAACTTGGCATGATTGTACCTCCATACAAGGAGTTTGACTGTTTTATACGGAGGAATGAAGATGTTGAAAATTATGCAAATTAGGGGCATTTGAAATTTTAAATCTTAAATATCTTCAAAAGTATAATAGTCAGAGATGTCATTCAACTTATACTAGGGAGTTCTTGACCAGTGCGCATCTAATGAATTTAAAACAAAAGCTGTAGCAATTTAAATTATGCTAATTAGCAGCATTTGAAATTTTAAAACTTTAATATCTTCAAAACTATTATAGATAGAGATATCATTTTAACTTCTACTAGGGGGTTGTTGACCATTGCACATCTAATGAATCCAAAGCAAAAGTTGTAGCAATTTAAATTATGCTAATTAGCAGTATTCTAGATTTTTCAATCTTGAATATATTCAACACTATAATAGATAGAGATGTCATTCCAACTTCTACTAGGGGGTTGTTGACCATTGCGCACCTAATGAATTAAATTTTTAAAGTTGAAGCAATTTAAATTATGCTAAATAGCACCATTACAAATTTTAAATTTTGAATAACTTCAAAGCTATAATAGATAGAGATGCCATTCCAACTTCTACTCCTGTGTTATGGAATAGTTGTACATTGCCATACCAATATGCTTTGAAGACACACACACTGATTTGCTATGGAGCAAATCATCTTTCCTAGTTATTATTATTATTATCATTATTATTATTATTATTATTATCATCATCATCGTCGTCGTCGTCGTCGTCATCATCATCATCATCATCATCATCATCATTATTATTATTATTATTATTATTATTATTATTATTATTATATCCTCAGGAGGGACTACTAGACCAATCGCCTTGATAATATACTTGGATTAACTGCCCTCGCACTTTATGCAGTAAGCCAATCAAATGGTGTGAACAGCATGCGTTGACAACAACGCTTAGTAGGGTCCAAAAAAAAAAAAAAAAAAAAACTTGCTAGCCTATGTATTCTATAACTGTAAAACATGCTGCACTGAAAGAGTCAAAAGTACACTTTCCGAACATCAAATTTTTATTAAAATCCATGTGCTTATAGACTTGCACAAGTCCCTGGTGCATGTCCCTCTTTTCCCATTCCGCGGTGCCCCCCAGAAGTGCGATACATTTTCCCCTTCACAAAGTTTACTGTATAATAGGCCTATTGTGCCAACTGCACAGTATAGTATTATTAAGTAGGCCCTACTGTCATTTTTTTTTAACTAGTCGACACTGCCGCCATGCCGGTTTCAACAGTAGCAGCTACTGAGTCCTAGTCAGTTCTAATTCCATTATCATTGTGAATGTGATCAGGCTACGTGGCAATTTAAGTGGTCCTTGATGCATGCCTGGTTATTTTAGTCACTGACCACTCAAGCGAGACAAAGCTGACCGTTTCCCTGCGGCTGCGGGCATCAGGCTGGACGCCATCGGCCTGACGCGGTGCACTGCAGTTAATCCTTCATTACCCAGCTGATCAATTAACAACTTCGGAAGAAGGCTGCGTTATGACCGTTTGCTTGTCTGTGCGAAAAGAAACACAGGGCAGACCAGACTGTGCGACGCTAATATGTTATGTGGTTATAGACACGTTCCAAGCCAATTAGGTAGGTTTAGGGGCCTGACTGCATTATAACAGTATAAAGCTACAACGCGTGTGACGGGTTTCACTTAAAGTTTTACTTTGTAATGAATTTGATTTAAATAAAATACAGAAGACAATCCAGTGAGACTTGAGCAAGTCTGGTGTACTACAAGGTCAAAGTGTAGTTTAAAAGTATCAGAAATTTGCAACTCAAAATCTATGTCTAGCTTTGAGTAGTTGGCATAAAAGAAGGGCAATTATGAATTTAACACGGGAGTGAGTGGGAATAGGCACTTGTATCCACGGAGTAGAGATTAGTAGGCCAGTGCCTATAATGTCATAGGGAATCTAAGAATTGCAGACAGGGTCCAAATAGTCTATATTTTGGCCACCAGCTGGCGTTCCGATTAGTGTGTGTGTGTGTGTGTGTGTGTGTGTCTGTGTGTGTGTGAGAGAGAGAGAGAGAGAGAGAGAGAGAGAGAGAGAGAGATATCCCTCCAAAACAGATGAACAGAACTATTTAGAAATTTACCAGAACATAATCTTACTTAATGTGATGGAAATTTGCGAAAATAATGAGGATATAATAATTTTTAACACTGTTACAGGGTATCAAACTTTTTAACCATGTGTCGGTAACTGCTTCTAATGTACAGATATATAGCAGTAATACAGTGCATGTAGTGCAATATTTTTCAAATAAGTATGGAGTGCTTTGCTTTTTATTGGTCCACTACAAAGGGACACCTGTAATGTTTTCAGATTGTCCACTTGAGTGTGCCGGGTGGAGCGCATCGGAACGCAGTCCAGTCCAAACATTTCGATCAGTCATGTCATGCCAGTCCAACTTGTAATCACACATTTTGCTTCCGTTAATAATTCATTTGAACAAAGATAGACTCTCTCTCTCTCTCTCTCTCTCTCTCTCTATATATATATATATATATATATATATATACATATATATAAGCACCGTGTTTTGTATATTTCAAAATTTAATCATGGAGCTCAATCAGGTGAGCAGGGAAAAAAACGATATCATCGCCGTGAAGAAGTAGTTTAGGGGTGATTCTGTCCAAACGTAGCTCTTGACTGCTTGAGGTTACAGTATTATACTAATAGTTCATTAACCGTGGGGTCTCCGGAGATTGAAATCGACACCGAGCACTTGGAGCAGCTCAATGCTAGACATAAACTGGTTTTGCAGGTTTTTCATATGGACCGACCACTTCACATCGAGTATGGAATAAAATATCAGTGCAAGAAAAATTGGAGTAAAGTATCTTGAATTACCCGACAACAAAGCCAATCTTTCGATGATTATATAACTGCAGTTTTTCCAAGTATGTTGTAGCAAATAAAACTGGATAGCTTTAGTAAGCCAATAAAAACATAAAAAATCATTGATATGTTTTCAAAGATAATTGTGACATATAAGGAAAATATGTCACAATTATACTACCTAGTTTATTCCCCTAAAACGCCTTTCAAGCATTAAAGTGTGTGTCAACACACACTTTTCTGTTCTTTCTTTCTTTCTTTCTTTCTTTCTTTCTTTCTTTCTTTCTTTCTTTCTTTCTTTCATTCTTCTTTACGATGAATTTGTCCGACTCTTTTCTCAAACACTATAGTACATAGAAACTCCAAACTTGGCATGGTTGTACCTCCATACAAGGAGTTTGACCTTTTTATGCAGAAGAATGAAGATGTTTAAAATTATGCAAATTAGGGGCATTTGAAATTTTAAATCTTGAATATCTCTTTAAAACTATTATAGATAGAGATGTAATTTCAACTTCTACTAGGGGGATATTGACCACTCCGTATGTAATGAATCTAAAGCAAAAGTTGTAGCAATTTATCATGCTAAGCAGCACCATTAGAAATTTCAAATCTTGAATAACTTCAAAGCTATAATAGATAAAGATGCCATTCCAACTTCTCCTGTGTTAGGGAAAGGTTGTACATTGCCATACTAATATGCCTTGAAGACACACACATTGATTTGCTATACAGCAAATCATCTTTTATAGTTTTCCTCTTTACTTGGAAGACTTGCAGGGCCGTCATTCAAAGAGCTTATCACGAACAATAAAACGGGACCCATTTATACTTCAAAAATTTGTATCCAAAATTATAAATATAGGCTAAATAAACAAATATTCTGTTGTCAGCTTGAAATCATTCATTTTACAATATTTTAGCCGTTTTTACTCTTGTTCAGCCAAATTCAAGAAATATTAGTATTTGGCTAAATGGCTTATGGTCACTGATAGTGGTCACGGACAAGAATTTAAATATAAAGGTTAGCTTAGGACACAACCCAATAATTTGGTTTCCCAAAAACTTGAATTGTTTTTGCAAATAAACCCGTGTAAACTTTAAATATGTCATGAAGACGTTCTGATACGAGGACAGTTTACTGGTACATGTGCTATCGTCATGCCAGGTTGATTTGAACTCACTTTATTTCTTAGTATGAAAAGGGATTGGAAAACAAGCCTAGGGCTTCTGCCGGTTCGTCTCCCGATGTACGATGATACCAACTATATTTCATACATGCAAAAACGACTTCTAAAATGTCATACTCATATATATATGTATATATATATATATATATATATATATATATATATATATATATATATATATATATATATATATATATATATATATATATATATACATATACATATACATATACATATACATATACATATACATATTTACATTAACATGAACAATTTCCATCGCTCTATACACATTTGCCGTAACGCTAGAAGTACATGGGCGAATGTAAGGTTAATACGAATATAGGTAGTGCACCAAATGTCATTCATATAAATTATCAACATGAAAAGCCTAAATTAAATTCCCGTGGAACTTCACACATCATGCCTTATGAAATAGATTTTACACCCCGAAACAAAACTTTTAAACGAATTGCTCGCTGACCAACATTTATGATAATGACAAGTAAGTAAGACGTACCTGATGATTAACGATATCACAGGCTTTGGATCAAGGAAGATAATGAACACAAGTATGGTCTTTTCTATCCAGAGCCTCCGAGATATGATTGATTTTTGTTGTTCTCAAATAAGAAACAAGTTAGTTACAACTTACAAGCAGCATAACTCGAATATTTTCTGTACAAGAGGGCGATTATTTGCAACTTTTTCTGGTTTGCGTTTCTTTTCCGAGTGGACCATATTTGCCAATTTCAGTTCATCAGGAAATTCTAAATTTGCAACGATACATTTATGACGTGGTTAGCGGCTAAGGAATATAGTCTTACTGTTGCCATATTGGCTAATTTGGGATTTTCCAGAACCCATCCAGTATAAGAATTACGTCGGGATGACACGATTATAGGACTACTAATTTCAGATATATAAAGAAAATAAAATGAATACAAATAATTACCCTTTGGAACATCCGATAGCTATTGATTAATGTCAGATATTTTTAGCTGCAATTGGTCCCAGCTTGACATAATATGAATTAAAGTTGTTTGCTGTGTCTCCGGTGTCGGTCAATGTTGAGCCACTATGTTTGACCCCGGTGTTGATTAATACTGATTTATTTTTATGTCTGTGTGCCAATACGGACATTGTCTTTCTTTCTTTCTTTCTTTCTTTCTTTCTTTCTTTCTTTCTTTCTTTCTTTCTTTCTTTCTTTCTTTCTTTCTTTCTGTACCAGCAATTCTGTCCAATAATTTTCTCGGACACTATTACATTTAGAAACTCCAAACTTGACCTGATTATAGCTCCAGATTTGAAGTCATGTCTTTTATGAAGAATAGTGACGATTTCAAAAATTATGCAAACTAGAGCCATTTGAAAATTTAAATCTTGGATATCTCCAAAACTATTATAGGTACCGGTAACCAGTCCAACTTCAATCAGTATCTTCGTAACACTGCACATTTTAGTAATTTACATGTGACTTCTAAAGGTCAAAGGTCAAGATCATTTTGCCATTTGAAATTTTCTTCCAGGCATAACTCTTTCAGTTTTATCCAGTCTTGATTATGTTAGGCTCAAATTGTAGATATTGTAATACTGCACTTTTTTGTAATTTAATTGTGACCTCTGGAAGTCAAATGTCAAGGTAGTTTGGACCTTTAATATTTTCATCCTGCCATAACTTTGTCAATGTTCATCCAATTTCAATCATGTTGGACCCAAATTGTAGGTATTGCAACACTGCATATTTTTGTAATTAACATGTGACCTTTAAAGGTCAAAGGTCAAGGTTATTTACCCTTTGAAATTTTTATCTAGCCATAACTTGGTTAATTTTCGTCTGATTTGGTTCATGTTAAGCTTTAAAAAGGCACATTGCAATACAGTACAATTTTGTAATTTACGTGTGACCTCTAAAGGTCAAAGGTCAAGGTCATCTAGACCTTTGAAATTTTCGTCCAGCCATAATTCGGCTAATTTCCATCCAATTCTAATCATGTGAGGCTGCAATTGTAAGTATTGTAACTCTGCACATTTTTTTTTTTTAATTTACATGGGATCTCTAAAATTCAAAAGTCAAGGTCATTTGGGTCTTTGAAATTTTCATCTAACCTTAAGTTGGTCAATTTCCAACCAATTTCAGTCATGTCGGCCTCGAATTGTAGGTATTGCAACTCTGCACTTTTTTAAAATTTACATGTGACTTCTAAAGGTCAAAGGTGGAGGCCATTTGGACTTTGAAATGTTCGTTTGGCCATATTTACAACATTTGAAGGCACATAGACAGATTTGCTTTGAAGCAAATCTGTCATCTTTTCTCGTTGCTTATTACACTACCTACAGCCTTTCACAACATTAGGAAATTTTGCTCTTTGATTAGAATGAGGGCAGAGTAATGTTATTCTTCGGAATTAGGCATGAGATAATCGAGATTTTTTTTGTACTTTTATGTTATAAGTAATGCTTCATAATGTTTTGAAGAACTACAATCAGAATTTAGTTATTATCCTTGCAATTGAATCAGTAACACCAATAGATAACCAATGATTTTGTATATTGCAGGCAGATAGTATGGAATTTGGTGAGTATGGATTTACTATATAAAGAGTTTGAAATCTTGTGTTTTCGATTCCATAGCA
>CAXHWN010002740.1:60000-69706 GCA_964020975.1 Hermodice carunculata | reverse complement strand
CACAAGCTTAAACGAAATATTTTAATTTGACCTGCTCATTTTTCGAATGTCTACTTAATGCTTTACGTTTTGTGCCAGATGTCGTAGACAGACAAATGTGAGAGTCAAGAATTTAGACTTTAAGACCTTTCAGAAGATATATTTTACCGAAACAAGTATGGTGTATAAACCAAATGGTTACACTTTCAGCATTTACATATTAACATGAACTGTTAAAAGGTGGCGTACGGGTTTTATAAAGTCAGTCCCGTTAATCACCACAGTCAAAAAAACCAAACAAACACACAAACAAAAAAAAAAGCGGGAGAAAATAAAAACAAAAACAAACAAACAAAAGAGACAGAAAGAAGTTAAACTTCGCTGTCTCGTTTGTTTTAGAAAGGGCGTATTCAATCTATGGTTCTTACATGAATCAGATTGACTCATTCGGTTTCATTATCATAACCAATCAATAGGGCCATCCTTTGTTTTCAAAGCTCAGTCTTTGTAATTAATTTTCATGTCATTTAGGAAGTGGTATATTTAAAAACACAGTAAACATACATGACCGCTGACATTACATATGTGGACCATGTGGCTAGTTTACCAATGAAGTCTCCAAAATGCGCTCAAACAAAGATGCTGAATAGAAACATCCCTCCATAATGATTGTGTGAATATTTAGAACATCGACAACATTGTGAGCACTTCTATTTGCTTTCACTTGATCGATTTTGAAACAGGCGTTGTCGAATCATCCATGAGGTGAAAGTATGTATATCCAACTTCAAATTTGTTTGCAAAATCGGCAGACTTGTGAGAGCCGATAAAAATGTTCCTAAGGTGTGTACCTGTTAATAACGCACCTTATGACTCTTTGAAAATAAAGCTGGCTCCGAAGGTGTATATTAACACCGGAGAGTTATCGTTAGTAGGAAAAAGAAATGCTAGCATGTTATGCCTTATATAGCCACTTGAGCCTTTTGATGTTCTGGGGAAGGGAATGGTCTTCTTGCTAGCTGCGATATATAGTCTAAAGTGACTTATCTACCGATGGTGTGCAAACCGAATTGAAAATCAGGCTCCTCTGACTTAAAGGATGGTGTGATCTGTAGTCCGAAAACTACGGTGCCAGGAATCATTGCGCAATGTGAAGAGGCCACTGCAGTTATGCACAGATAGACCACATTTGCTATTCCTATTCGCCCAATAGTAAGAAACAAAGATGTGTAAATATTATAGGATATACGAGAGTACAAGAGTGTTTTATGTACCTCTCTCCAATAAAGCAGACCAGATATACATCAATGTTGATGGAGATCATTTTTTCTCTAGTTTTATTTTTTAATTTTTTTCAATGGTATGTTCTACAGGATCTGTCAAAATACTTATCCGATTGCGTTTAGGTTGCTCGAGGAGAATTCTGATGCGGTCCTTAGAGTCAGAGTGGATTTACAGGATATTGGATGGCACATTGACATTCCTTAAATGATAAATATTGTATGTCTTTGCACGTCTCAGAATTAACACTAAATAAAACCTTTGGTTTGGAGGACTACATCGAAATCGTCAGAGTCTACGTTATTTCACACAAGGGCACCCAAAAGCGTTCTTATTCAATTTCGAAGCAATTTGCCCAAGCCGTTTTAAGAATTTTTGTCTCATTTTTGAAAAATACATGTAAAGTTCAGAATATTTTACCCATGCTCCTAAACTTCAACCCAATAACGGCAGCAAAGCTAAATACAGTAAAATGGCAGATTGAAAAATAACCAAAACGTCAAGATGCATATACCACTACCAATATGAACAAAAATAAATTTTACTCCTGACTTGAGACAGGCAGGCGCCCATAAAAGGCAACAGGTGGTTTAAACAGGTCCTCTCAACCTTTGAAATATTTCTATTTACAACAGTCTGTTTTGATTCCCAAATACACAGGCGTTACCACACACAACCCAATTTTTTTCACTTGCGCAAAAAATGGGAAAAAAACACAATGGTACGCCTGCCATTTTTAGGTTCTGCCCCCCTCCCCCCCCCCCAAAAAAAAAGAAAATCCAAAGGTAATGAGAGCAGGACCATTTAAATCAACTCAGCAGATGCCCACTCATGGTACATTTACACGAAGTCTGAAGCAAATCTGACCGAAAAAGGATACGTTAAAATGTAAATAACCATTGCAATTACCATTTACGTACATTGTAATAAACAATAAACATTGAATTTCCAATCAAGTATCGAAATTGAAAACTGTGATAAAATTTGGGGATCGGGAAACGCCCCATCTAGTTAAACAGTTGTTTAAACCTACCAGAAGCCACCTTTTCATCAGGTTTTAGCACAATCTGAAGGACAGTTTTCCAGTATTCGAGTACAGGATGAACACACAAAAATTAGTCTTTAAAAAGGGAAAAAAATCACAGCTGCACCTATTGGAAATATTCAGGTCAAAAGATCACCGCAAATGCCCTTGTGCAATTGAATGTTTCAGCAGCGGGTTTGGAAGACACTTTTGTTAAAACAAAAACCAAAAAAGAACAAAAACAAAAAAAAAAAACAAAAATAACAAAAAACAAACAAACAAAGAAACAAAACAAAAAAAAAACAAACAAACCCTTAATGATCCTGACATCGGTGGAGCTTGTTTATTTGGACCAGTGCAGTAGAGACTTACCCAAAGTACATCCCACCAAATTTAAAGTGGCTGACGATGTTGGAAAGTAGAAAATGTGAGTCAGAGTTGCAACATACATCACGTAATGAATTCCGTTATGATAAAGATGAATGTACGCATTAACTAACAAGTAAACGAATTGAAAAATGAGTGAAAAATAACGGATACACAGCACCACCACTTACATTCCATCAACTTTGTTTGCCCCTTTCTATAAGGTACATTTCCACCACGTTTCAGAACAATCTTTGTGATTCTTTGGAAAAGAGTGTAAACAATTACCAAGCGAACGGGGAAATTCGCGAAAAGCTGGAATAAACGAGCTCACGTATTGCAGAAATTAGAGCACAGGGGTTCCCATCAGTAACTCTATGCAATACCTTCAGTGGAAAGATCGAAATGAGTCCACACTTTATTTCAGTCAAATAAAGCCGTCATGAATTTTCGTTTACTAGATGTCCAAAAAGATCAAGTCTGTTTAGGTATGACACTTCTACATGTAAACAATATCTCAACACACGACGAACTGAACATGTTGACCGTGACTCATCATACACAGTGACATAGTGAACTTGGTGGCCTTCCTGCATTTAAACCCTCATTTATAACGCCCTTAGAATAATGGAATGTATGGATGGTGAGTGAGTGAGTGAGTGAGTTTATTTAAAGATTTATACACTACAAGTGCCTCTGGTTGTGCCCGAGTAACAAATTAAATTGGCGTCAAAGAAGGTAATGGGTAAAAGGGGGAAAACAGGAATTTTAAACATGTTTCAACAAATGCCCAAGTTACGTGGGCCCTAACAAAATATATACGTACGTTTCCGATAACCCAACCGACGATACTAAAAAGGACCGATCAAGAATACAATTTATGAAACATAATACAAAGTTCCAAGCCGCCCTTTCCTAATAAAACTTGATCGAACTGAGCTGAAAGATTTTGCCGAGAAAGTGGCCGTCGTGTGCCCTTATTTTGCAGTAAAGTCAATTAAACACAGCTTTATATTTCAACTTGTCTGGAGGCTTAGGAGAAACAGCATAGCTGCCTAGCCAATGTTGTCCGGTAACACAGCATAGGCTTGGTTGTTCGGTGATCGTTATCGTGATGTTTCGCTAGGTTCCAGGTGTCCGTTCTCCGAGTTACTGGGGCAAACGGTCGTTAAAGTACTTTCAAAACATGACTTACTATCTTAACTTAAATCTGTCAACTCGGTTTTGTCTGAAGCAGTTATCATCGTTAGCTAATTTAAATCCAAATGCGACACGATACCCTGGAAAATCATACAGGTTGAATTGGTGGGAGCCATTCTGAACATGGCGCAGTGCATTGCGGGACAGTCGCACAAAATATATTTGATTTGGATGTCAATGTGAATCACGGCCACAGCATATATTGTGTCATTATTGTTGCTTTGGAATATTTGCAAATATATACTTTTGGTTTCATATATCGCCCCCCCCCCCCCCCATCATCCCCATCCCATTACTTTTATCATTTACAAACCATACGGTGCAGTATCCGCAATTTTCCAAATGGCAGTCCGTGCGTTAGTCTCGATGCGATATTTTGAAGAGGTAGTACCCCCCAAAAATGTGTGATTAGTGTTAACGGAAGGTGACTTTGTCGAATGAATGTAATTTACAATATATATAACGGGACTTTTCCAGAGTGAGTATTGCATGAAAATGTAGATACAATACCTGAAATTAACCAGTTGTGGGCGGCGGTGGGCCGAGAATAGAAATATTGTATTTGACACTGAAGTCGCCTCCAGACTATGAATCAATTAGCAACACTGGGCGGATGTACCAAGCGCCCCTACTGCTTCAAATATGGAGGTTTTGTAGAGAAAATTGCCCTGATAGTGGATACAGGTCTCAAAGTATCAGCGGATTTGCAAGTAAATGGTAACAATTAATTTAGATAATAATTATGATGAATTTGTGAAGCCTGAAGTAGACACGCTGTGAATAATGGAACATATAAGGTCTTGAGCGAGTTTATTCACAAATTGAAATTTTTAAATCCAGTTAGATATTTTCCTAACTTTAGCCAAGATCAATCATCTGGTCTCAGCATATAACCTGGGAGTTTGTTCCATACATTGCCCAAAGATAACACCAGCAGCATCTTACTGAGCACTAACACTGTTCAGCTCTACTCTAAACTGCAAAACTGTATTCCAGAACTGGTCATATCAGAAGAAAAATAAATAGTTCCCGATGCTCTACCCAGAAAGCCATTTAATTTTTTCGTTTGATCATTTGTGCTTAATTTTTTTTATTACATTTCAAATTCTCTTCATTTGGCATAGCGTATGGTTGGATGCCTATCTGCTTAAGTACTGGGAATAGTTCTACAGTGGATCCTCTCTATTCGGACCATGTTTGGTGCATTTCAAAACCGGTCGCAATAGAGAGGAGGTTGATATATATATATATATATATATATATATATATATATATATATATATATATATATATATATATATATATATTGGGTTTGTGATTGAAGACATAGACAATCACCATGGATACTAAGAAAAATTAAAATCATATGGGAATTCACTTCAAGTAGCATTTATTCGATAATTCAAGCATTTCAAGTCATTTTTAACGTAAAATAAATATAAGCAAATAAGACATGTTTATCATTAAAATATTTTTTTCTGTCATTGATGTGCATGACGGTGCTGTGAGTGAGTCCTTTGTTTTTTCTGCCTCCTGTAACAAACATATAATAAGTGTGATTATTCAGTCGTTTGGTGTCAGACAGTGAGGAATTAAATGGCCCATGATTGTGAAAGGTAAATTAAGCCGCGGACAACCGAGGCATGTGTGTGCATTAAGCGCTCTCAACAAACCACACTGGCTAATTTATTTGAATTGAAACAACAGAAGAAAATGCTGTCAAAATGAGGCTCATTCAACACAACGGAAGGTCGTATAACGAAATATAAGTGAAATTGTTGTGACCAATTATGACGGTCGCAATCCCATTAGAGAGGTGGTTGCATTAAACAGGTTAAAAACAAAAGAAATTGCCTGATGGTATCAGAGGACAGTCGCAATAAATGGGAACTCACATTAAACAGGTGGTCGCAAGGACATCATATACAGTTTCCAAAACTCGATTTTCCAGGCGAAAATTGAAAGTTTACAAGTCCTTATAATTTATTTGCAAGCATCATCAGCAAGGCCCAGCAGTCAGAAAGGAAACATCCAAATCAATTCCTTCCTGAATTGTGTCAGGTAATAACGGAAAGGCCATTGCTGTTTTTATAGATCTACTGAAGTGCAGATATGAAACTTCACAAATACGGTTGCAACCAGAATCCAAAGATTGGAAACACAACATTTAAAATTGTATTTGTGTCTTTTTGCCCAGAATCACTTCCTAGCAGTCATATTTTGTTGTGGCAATATGAACACGGAGACTATTCAGGTTTTGATGGTAGTTGATATGTTTTGCTTTGGGATTATTCAACAAAGCAGTGAGCTTCCTTGGTTGTTGAGAGGGCCCGTTTAAGCACCAGTTACATTTTACGCGTGACTGCAAGTCAGGAGTGAAAATTGTTTCTTCACATTAGAATTGGGAAATGAATGTTGATGTTCTGAATACTCTTAAATCTCTTTACTGTCATTGTTGGATTGAACGTTGTTTACAAGATCTGAATCTAATCTTTATTTATAATTTCACCATCCCCTTACCAATCATTTATAAGCACCTTGTGCCCGTTGACTCTAAAGACCAACCATCTGAGATATATACATTTGACGCTGAGAAACTATTCGATTTTAACAAGCAGCAAAAATGAAAATTCCAATCACTTATATCAAGTATATACGGAAGCATCGCCATATATTTATACTTCCTCATTAGAAAAGTAGAGAAACGAAATATTTGTACTTTCCTCACAAAGCCAGATGTAAAACAACTTTAGACTTTTATTTTATTTTCACAATCACACAGTTTTATTTTTCTTCTCCATGCACGGCATTACATTCAAGTGCCATGAAAAGCAAATATAAATAAATAAATAAATAAATAAATAAATAAATAAATAAATAAATAAATAAATAAATAAATAAATAAATAAATAAATAAACAAAGAAACAAACAAATGAATAAATAAATCATCATCATCATCATCATCACCATCATCATTATTATTATTATTATTATTATTATTATTATTATTATTATTATTATTATTATTATTATTATTATTATTATTATTATTAAAATAATAATGATAAAATCTTGAAAATCTACAATGTAAACTTAAGGCCACATTGATTTAATTTTGAACCTTGCATTAGATTATCTGTGACCTGTGGTATGAAAACAAAACATTGCATCTAAACCTGAAGTAAGGTGCTTTAAATATGATAGCACACTTATCAATTTATGGAGTGAAGATAGATATTATTTTACATACAACAAAGCTAAGATTCCAAATCAAATTGTGCAAAACACAAGTACACCTAATTGCCATGACAATTTCTTTCAGTGCGTATCAGCATGAAAGCGTAGTTTATAGCAATGAAAAATAAGTGATAATGTTATAGACAACATTTTGGAGGGGTGCCACAACCGCAACACACACGGACATGCCATATATATATATATACATATATATATATATATATATATATATATATATATATATATATATATATATATATATATATATATATATATATAAGAACAGAGTCGTTGAAGACTGTGGAATGTCGACACAATTGGGAACCAAATTATGAGAACAAGGCGGCAGGTTTAGAAAAGACGTGATATGGCATCAATGTATTTGGGTGCAGGAGCGCGTTACAATCTCGAGTGAAAAATGTCTTGAGACGCCACAACTGGGGATGATCAATTTGTAGTCTCTCAAGGCAGTTGATCACACACCGGTCATATACTTAGGTGGTGTAAACCGATAGGGTCCTTGCCGCTGCCAACATTATTGGTCACTTCATGTGCTGGTCGGCCTGTTGCCATCAAGCTTTCCTCTTGAAAAACAAAAAAAAAATGTCCCAAAACTATTCAACACCAAGCCTGTCCCATGTCATTCTCATTTCCATGTAAACTCCTCCCACCCAGCTTGTCCTGTAAGACACTGTGACACACTATAACAATAGACTTACACGACATTATAATTATATACCGTATGCTGATATGACAAGAGGCACACGGCAGGCTATAGTACGCTCCTACCATAGTATGAGCTTTTTATAAGCACTTGTCACAAATTCAGTATATTGCTACAGGACAAATTGGCAGAGAACAAAGAATTTTAGATAGGGGGAACTTTAACCTCAAAATTCCCACTGTTGATGCGCACGTGAAAAAATTACAAATAAATATATCACAGGGAAAATGCTCTGTCGCACTATTTGCCCTTTAAGAGTTTACGGACAACGTCGAAAAAATATAGTCTCCTTATCTATATGTGTGAGCCACTATTTCTACAACAGACGTTCCAGTTGTCGGGTACTTACCTCTCTTAATTAAAACATTGCCGGCCTAGGAAAATACGACATGCAATTCAACTGTATCATGTGGATCACAATCATTGGCAGTAAAACATTCTTTCAAAAAATTTCGATGATGTTTTATTTTGCTGTCAAAAGTGCCACATATACAATAATTCCAGCGAATTTCTCCAAGTAAGAGGATGCATCTGAACCCGGAGAAACACACCAGAAATACTGACATTATTGAGTACACATGTATTGTATTTGTGTCTTTTTGCCCAGAACCACTGCCTAGTACCCTATTCCGCAGTCCGAGCTCTTTACACTCCACGACCTAACCTGTCCCTGTCTAGCCTATATACATATAGAATTACAATTGTCCATATTGCACACTTTGATCTGTAAAATTTTGACATAGCCCAAATAAATTAAAGGGTTTTCAACGGGTAACTGCTCAACATGTTTCGGAGCCTATTACCCGTACATGTCTCTCTCAGTAGCGGCTCCTTGTCTAAGCTAAATATTCAGCAAAGACAACTCACATAATAATGGATAAATATGAACGTGGCAAATGACGAATTAGCTAAATACGTGAAGTTTTGCATATAAATGCAGAGCTTCATTATGAAGGAAGAATACCTGTCAAACAAACCATAATTACTAAATTTGTATAGTACAGGTTCAGATAAGAACAATTTGACTTACCCCTGAACCAATATGCACCCTTTCTAGCTGTATGTGTTTGGCTTGTCTTATCTTTAGTATGCATTTTCTCTTGTTCTGCATGTTCCTATGTCAGTATATAGTTTCGTATATGTTACATACATTGCGCCACTGAGTGACAGTAGTTATTCACACAGACGTGTGACTTCGAAATGTTGCATCCAATATACAAGGCCGCGCTTCATCACTGACCACTCATTGTGCGATATGTAGCGGGAAGTGTGTAAACCTCCATTCGGGATCATGGAGTGGCTCCTCCCGGAATCCATGACAGATGACAGAAACGCAAAACGAACCCAAACATGGTAAACTATAAAGAGAGAAATTTGGCATCTCTGGTGTATCACATTGACGTCCAATGCACTCATCAGAAACCTAGAACCACATTGAGTGGCTGATCATTGCTGTAAATCAAATTAAAATGACCCCTAATTGGTTTTTTTGGCATGCAACAACTAGCCTCCATCTGTCTTTTGAGGATAATAAAAAACCTGAAAATGAAAATAATTATATAATAGTAATAATAATAATAATTATTATTATTATTCTTTTGAGGATAATAAAAAACTGAAAATGAAAATAATTATATAATAATAATAATAATTATTATTATTACTATTATTATCATCATCAGTATTATCATTATAATTATTATTATTATCATCAACATCAACATCATTATTATTATTATTATTATTATTATTATTATTATTATTATTATTATTATTATTATTATTATTATTATGTACTTATTTATTTAATTATCTATTTATTTATTTGACCCCAATGCTGGTAGAAATGAGCCCTACATAAAATACATTGAGATAACTGAGATGATTTACAAGT
>CAXHWN010002740.1:45000-55000 GCA_964020975.1 Hermodice carunculata | reverse complement strand
TTTTGACTTGGACTGATTTTCATATATTATATTGACACTTGGTAGGCTCACTACTATTGCTCTACGGGATTTTCCAAATACAGGCTAAAACATCCATCAAAACTAAACCAGATCCCTAAATCTACATTGAATCGACAATCTGTTTGCTGTTCTCACCAAGGAACCAGCATATCACATCTTAGAAACACTTGTTTACAATCATACTTTCAGTCTTGGCGAGACCAAACGTAAAACGCCACGACATTTGTAATGATTACGATAAGTGGTGGCGTTTTACGTTTGGTCTCCTCAAAACTTACTAACTTGCCTTTTTTATAATTATCTTTTACAGCATGAGAAATTACACTACAACATTTTGAAATAGGCTACTTTTTCATTGGCCACCATTCTTTATGGCTACAAAATAGGTACAATTGACTCAGACCAAAACATAGCAAAATTGATTCATAAGTATATTCGAGACACAGGGAGGTTCCTAAGCATGTAATCCAGGAACCTTCCTACTCGGTTGATACATCAAGCCCACTATCTTTGGTGTTTTCTATTGTAACTTAATTTTGTAGTACCATGGTTATACATGTATGTGGCTTTTGTTTCACTTTCTTTATGTTTGTCCTTTTATTTACTTTTGCGGTAATATTTTTCGAGAGAGGTGCATATAGGGATTGGCCTTGTTCCTCAGTTGCATTACTAAAATATATTTAAAACAAAACCGCGCTTAAAGAATAGCAAAGACATTTTTTCAGTACTGCTTACCCTAAACCCCAGTTGTCCAATAAATGCAAAACAAGTCTCTGATGAGTAGCATACAGACATGCTTTTGGCATAGAAATTTATTGGCAACAGCCAACGCAATTAGGTCACATAGACAAAATGGGTGAGAGTAAAATGGCGTCACTATTGGATTACAGGAACAACAGCGGGCAGCCTACATTAAAGTCTCAGCTCATCCATGGAATAACAGTCACATACTTGACAATATTTCTAATCACATAATTAGTTGACACAGTTGGCATGGTTATGCTCACATCGCCATTGAAAATTGCACCAGGCTAAATGTCAGAACTAAAGGATGTTGTTGTTTTTCTCGAAGCAGCATGCAGACACCTTGAAGCTGGAAAATAGTACAACAAACACAAAATCGTAACGGTAATCAGTGTTTCAATAGTGCTGCACCAGAGGCCGAAGTCTGCATTATGGTAATTCCTAAGGTAATACGAATACAGAATGAATTACCATATTAACAGTAAAATACATAACACCCAAGTGGTTAATTAATAACATCCAAAACAACAAGATGTTCACCTGTCTTATTTTATTTTGAAACGTGTTGTCAGTAATGCCATGTTTCATACTTAAAACCAGTCCATGTTCCTTTGCATTATTGTTTTTTCATAAAGTACTGTTACTATGCCTGTTCTATTTCCTTACATGTCCTCATGTGTCCTTGGCTGCTTGGGCAGTCTTCTTTTAAAGGACTGTAGCCGTACTTGAGAATATACCGCTGGCACATACAATCATGTCCAGTATCTCTGATGTTGTTACTGCGGGGAATACCTGGCCAAATACTCTTGGTTGTATCATTCACTGCAAAAGCCTTCCTGATCTGCCTTTTGAAACTTATCCATCCAGTCAAGTGTCGGCAACAACATTTACTGCTTTGCAGTTGGCTCCATGTGTAATTAATTCTCATAAACACATACGAAAGCATGAACTCTTTCTGAAACAAAGACGTACAGATGAAATGCAAATATGGTATGTATTCACATGAAAAGACATTCCCTGTAAATGCCAGAAAAATGTGTTTTCATTCCGTGCAAAATGTTATGAAACCATTACGTCATAATCAGGCTTGGAGAAATAAATATTTGTATTCCCTGGAAAATTGTGTTGAAACGTTTCCTTTGTGCTGTATAACAACACTCTGTGGTGCATTTGGCACCTTCCATGTCTGTAACAGTGTTATGCCCTATTCCATTGAATATTGACACAACTGAGCAGCGTAAATAAATTCTGCCATTTGTGCAATCAATATGGCGAGGAATCCTCCACAAATTGTAAAAGAAATCGTTTTCTTTGGATTTATATATACAGAAATGTCTGTGGAATAACATACTAAAAGCCTACCAAAATCAAGACTGCAGAATTTAAATTATTTGCATGAATTATAAATGAGGGCTGAATTATATTATAACGCCATTACATGGCTTTTGCTGTCATTTTATGGTGAGTTGGGTGGATGGAAAATACAAAAATAAAACAAACTACAAAATTACATCATAGTGCTGCTAACCATATACATATATTAAAGACGGCCTGCTAAACAAGGCTCCTTTGATTGCAATTAGCTTCATTGTGCTCCATATAGCAAGGGATTAATCATGAAAGTGCCACAGAAACATTTCCATTGACTCTGTGATGAGAAAAGTCTCCAAAATCACATACTTAAAGTGCTGTAAAAAAAATAGTCAGTGAAAAATAAACAGTTTGCATAATCTAAAAATGATACCATAATTTTGATACCATAACTTGACTTATTCCACAATTTGATAAAGACAATGGTGTGCAGAATATATGTAAAAGTAATGAAATACAATATTGGATCATTTTGTTACTGACCAAAATTAATATACTCACAATGGATGCCAAGTTTAGTTGATTTATCTAAAGGTTTAATTTTATCGTAATTGACGTTAAATTCTATCAAAAATCAAGTGTCCCTGGTACAAAAACAATAACCAACATGATTTTTTATTAAAAGTTTACACCAGCTGCCCATACGTATGCGAAATTTCAAAAGAAATTAAAATAAAAAAATAAAGAATATATATGTATGACATATGAATGATGCAAATCTGGTGGCTGAAGGTGGGTAACAATTCATACTAAGTTTGGTGTTGTGCATTGCAATAGTATTTTGTCCCAATGATTTTTCCGACAAAAAAATCCATGTTCACACACATCATGTTTATGAGATCTCTGGGGAAAAAACCTGTGAGCAAGGTATATTCTGTGACCAAAGTAATTAAAACAAAGTGTGCGACTGGACTTCCCTACTGTGGCGATGTAAAGAAATGTGATTAAACTATATCATTAATTGGTAAAACAACTTTATTAAAGCAAAACTGAAAGTGGGTCCTGCATGCTTTGCATTAAGTGCAACTTGTACTTCTTAGACCAACTTTTCACTTAAGTTGGGAATGAAGAAAAAGAAAAAAGTAAACAAAAACTGAAAGATAGTTCATGAAAGACCCCCAAAATGGAAACTAATATACCATAAGTCATCACTGTCCTCAGGCATTACTGCCGTCCGGTTCGAGCATAATCCACTGCACTCTCCACAGCCAGAGGAACAGTCTAAAACAACATTTTGACAAGAACATTGCATACTCTCACATCTAGTCTTGCAGGGGAGTAGTGAGCTAACTTGAAAAGATACTCAGGGGCAACACCCTTGTCACACTGGACAGGCAACAGTTGCCCATCAACAGATTTCCATCCAAAGACCTTTCCACACCTGGACCTGGCAAAAAAAAAAAAAAAAATGAAGGCTGTGGTATTTGGCAGCTGCTGATGTAGAAGGCAGACTCTCAGGTTGCACAAATCTTGTACTTGTGTGAACCTTCTGATAGAAGCCAACAAATTGAAGATTAACTATGGTGTCATCATTTATGCCCTCGTTTAAGTGAACTAATGTGGTTTCACCAGCCTTAACTATGCCATTCTTCGTGACTCCTTCATTTAGAAAGACCTGGTATGTGAACTGAACTGGACATCAGACTGGATTTGTTTCAGAGCAAGACCTTTCCCAATATTAAACAGTCTGGACTTGTGTCACACCCAAGTATGGCATGGACAAACAACAAATGGTTGCAGATGTTTCTCTCGAATGCTTGTTGGACATCCTTTATGTTCCAACAACATGGCTGTTTCTTTTACTCTGTCTTAACATCAGGCTTTAAATAAAATGCAGAAACAATTTTTTTTTCCTATGTTCATTATTAACGTTTTGCCCTGGCTCTGTGTAAATGTGATCACATGTTCCTTCACACCCTTTCAAAGTAAAAGTCCCTATTGGTTCTGCATCTGTCAGACTCTTCTGGCAAAAAATCTCTTTGTCCATAGTGTTTCTGGCCAATGGGCTCATATACGCAGGATGTGAACATTACTTTTTTATTTCAAATATATACGAACTGTGTAACTGGATGCAACATTGGGACCACATAATGCAAATATTTTTTCAAGGACGAGCTTATTTCCAACCAGTAGCTGAGAACAATGCCTGATTAAAGTCTACGACTTAATCCAAATTATTTTCATCGGATCATCCTTTAAGCAACTAATAACCAAAAGCTACACATATTGCTATAACCTATACATGTATATGTAGATGAAACCTATGTTCCAAGAAAAAGTATGACCTGTCCTTTTGTGAAAAATCATTGCTTCTCCAGATTCATGTACATGATGCTAAAACCGCACAAAACAAACACACCTGTTTCCGCCAAACAAAAAGTAGCTAACAGGAGCATTTGACCAATACAGATAAATCCTTCATACCAAGAAAATACAATAACAACTCAGGTTTGACAGCCTCCTGCATAATGTCCAATAGTAGTACAGATACATAGTATATATCACAGGCCACAGTGCGTCAATGTGTTAAGCTATGAGCTTCACAAAGCAGCTATGGGTACCCCTTTTGATCGGAAATTTGTTCATAAGCAGGTATCACCAACAAAAAATTCAGCAGGTCAATAACAAATTTTCAACTTTAACTTCAATATTCTCGAAAAGGGAAATATCGATTATTTACCAGCTAAGAATCAGAGCTGCCCTGTATATATCTTAGACCTCATGATGCCAAACACTTGTTGCTCCGTCAAAACAGAATAAAAAGGGAATACCACCAATCAACAGATCCAGAGCATCATTTTTTTTTTCACTTGCACTCGCTCACCCATGTGCGCGGTCCGCAAGGCACAATCACTTTGTGTCAAGTATGAATTGAAAATGTTCTGCTCAATGAACATGCCTTTGTTTATAACAAAACAAAGTATCCACCACGTGGACTTCTGAAATCATGTTTTGCATACCGTAAAACCTGTCCTTGTGGACACCTGTCTACTGTGGACACCTGCTTAATGTGGACAGTTTTGGCCAGAACCGAATATTTTTAAGTCATTTTCATATTGGTGATACCTGTCTACTGTGGACACCTGTCTATTGTGTATTGCGGACACTTTTTGGGGTACCAAATGCAAAAACAACCTGTCTATTGCGGACACAATATATCAATGCATTTTTTGCAACTTATGTTCCAAGTTGTAATGCCTGAACAATGCCGTGCATGTTAAGCTGGAATCAAAGACTAATTAATCCATTGCTCAGTGGCCTGTAACACATAATAAGCTCACTCAGCCAAGCAGTTAGGCTGCAGTGCCTCAACGAACATGCCAGGTGTCTCTGAGCACTGGTGCTCCTGTTGAGAGAGGTTGCTCACACTTTCTCTGTCTATCAAACAATTAAGCTCCATAGATCACTGAGACTCATGTGAAGTTATTCACATTTTGTAAAAATGGCACATACAGTTATACTGTACTCAAAGGATCGGATATCCCTGTGGTATGCTTGTTGTTTGTTTCTTCTCTGTTAGTAAAAGAAATTACGCAAACTTTCTTAAGCCTGGTAAGCCCATACATACATGATTTTTCGCTTAAAAGATAAAAACTGTAAAATCCCAAGTTAAGATGTGTTTGAGTAAAGTGTCAGGGGCATAATGTGCAAAAATTGAGAGCAAATGTACTCTGAGATCCCAAAAGTGCACCCCGTGCCTATTGTGGACACCTGTCTATTGCGGACACTTTTGAATAACAGCTACTTGTTTAAGTGCCTGTCGTTTTATGCGCTTTTATATTGATAATATAACTATTTACAGAACAAAGCTTCAAAGTCTTTTCTGCGAAATATCTAAATAATCGCTAACTTAATAATAATGCCCATTGGTATTAGAAAGTGTACAAATCTGCATCTTTTGGCAGCAATTCTTATTTGTTCTATATATATACATATATATATATATATATATATATATATATATATATATATATATATATATACATCTATATATATATATATATATATATATATATATATATATATATATATATATATATATATATATATATATATATATATAAATATATATATCAATTACCCCTGACGGATTTTTCACATCGGTTGATGTCGTAGATCAGAGCATTACATTTAAAACTGAAGTTACTTGCACGCTCTTTCTCAACATTGGCTACACATTACCTTTTGACAACCATTTTTAATTTATGTAAAATATGAAGTCCCCGGTCTAGATGTTAGTACACTTTAAGTATGTTATTCTATAAATATTTCCGAACATATGCTCAAAGAAAACGGTTCTGTTGCAATTTGTGGTGACCCCGATTTGAGGCAGATTTACTGGCTTACATGCCACGCACAACTTTCTGCCGCACATTTAGCAGAAAAAAAAACACAAATAAGAATTGAATCGCACATGTTTTGTAAAACCCGCTGCCATGCACCATACTTGACAACCATACTCCCTAATGACCTGTTTGAATCAAATCATTTATTTTGCCGACATTTCACGTGAAAGTAGTGGATAACTAACATTTCTTTGACAATAAAAATTAACCACCAACATCCACATATTCTCTGATAATACACATTTCATATGTTTACTGCTGCTTTTGTAAGGTCTTGTACCTTCTTGTCTGGACCAAGACAACCATTGGTTGTTTCTTCATCTATTTATAGTTGAAAAGTATCGCATATTTTTAATTGGTTAAATTCTGCCACATGCTCACTAACTGCAATGACGTAGTGCGTGCCCTCAAATCTCCTCTCATAACTATAAAAGGTGTATTAGCTGGTGACACGAGCAAGTGGCAAGGGAGTGATGTTCCGTTAAGAGTGCTGATAGTTGCGTCCATTGTCATCAGCATCGTTTTGGCCGGAAAGTGACCACAAAAGACCAGTTTTATTTATAGGCCTGTACAATG
Source organism: Hermodice carunculata (assembly GCA_964020975.1). Classification (NCBI taxonomy): domain Eukaryota; kingdom Metazoa; phylum Annelida; class Polychaeta; order Eunicida; family Amphinomidae; genus Hermodice; species Hermodice carunculata. The sequence continues at coordinate 47,942 of CAXHWN010002740.1, read as the reverse complement.
CAACCTTTGAGAACTAGTTCATTTCCGCAAAATAATTTTTGTAGGAAGGAGCAATTGTTAGAAATTACACGGAATCAGAGAACATTTTAGACCGCCGGGTTGGCTCAATGTCCCAAGTTTGTCTTTCTACTTTGGTCATTAGCATCAGAAAAATAGACAAACCTGAACGTTCGACCAGTCCTGAGGTGTACTTACCTGGCCTACCGCCCAGTACAAGTACCAAATTCACACACGCATATCGCCCGCAATGTTAGCAATATTTTTTCTTTTAATCGGTTTTCAATTATATATATATATATATATATATATATATATATATATATATATATATATATATATATATATATATATATATATATATATATATACATATATGGGTGGGTGCAGACAAAAAAGTTTGAAACTTGTATGTTTTTTGATACCTTACATGCTTCAAAACTAGCTTGCAAAAAACTCTGTCTGTGATATTTACAGAGAGGCTCCCAATTTCGTAAATTCTGGGATAAAACGACTCCGTGCATCTTTCAACATAGGTGAAGTCATAAAAAGTTAAGCTATCATTACATGATGTTACGTTGATGACTTTGATTGTGTATACCATACTACATTGTATGGGGCTTTGTTCTTTTTTTAAGAGAGACAGACAGACAGATAGACAGACAGAGACAGAGAGCATATGTAATCTGGGCTCTTCATTTCGTGCAAAAATCATTTAGCACATTCGAATAGAAGCGGTCTGTTGTGCCCAGGAAGCAGGGCTACTTTATTTGACAAAACATAATTCCACAATTTTTTTTAGTCTGAACTGAACTTAATTGGAACAATGGCGTAGATCTGCGCACTTCATGACATTTTTATTGACCGTGACTTCACACAAAACATTGTGTGATATAATAGCCACTTAATAAGTATATCTTTTTGTGTGCAAAATCTAATTAGCTCTTTCAATGCCATCCTTTAACTGAGTTTAACTCATTCCATACCAGTCCCTATTATTTCCGTATATTTACCTAGATTTAAGACGACAATTGCATATTATATTCTTCATGAAAAGAGCTTTCTTTCAAGTACCAACATGCCTATAGTCTTAAGTCAGCGGTTCTGGCAATGCCTGGCAAGTCATGCTGCAGCTGCCGCAAGGGCCGCAGCAGCATGACTTGCCAGGCAGTGCCAAAACCACTGACCAAGGCCTCTGACCATAGTATGGAATGACTTAAAGGTTTCCTCAGCACTCTTTAGGCAAAATATACCCAAAAGTGTGCTGAGGAAGGCTGTTGACCTGGGCCATTCGTATGGTCGGTCTCTGCGACTGCAGGCAACTGCTTAAAAGTTCTCTGTCCCTTATTTCATGAGGTATCAAGTAGTACCTATGAATAAAAGTAATTGATGAGACCACATATAATACTTGGAACTATTTTGAGACTTTTGCCAAATCATATCAAGAGTTGCATAATGCTATTCTACCTGAGCTGAGAGGTGCCATTATGAGTAATAAATACGATATAACTATGGTGAAGAAACTTTACTTTCCTGTTGTTTAGATGCCAGAGAACTCACTCAAGGGGACAAAAGACGGGTAGCCAATCAACCATGACAACAAGCCTGGACCAGTTTGATTGGACAGCAACAGCGTGGGGTATGCTTGTGCCGAGTGCTATTTCCAACATTAGCATATCAAGTGTTCCCTCTGACAGTTAGAGGCATCCACGTCTCCATACCAAAGCCACCACTAGTTCCATACAAACATTTACATCACTTAGGCCTTGATATAAGGTACTTTGTGCTGCCATTCGTTTTACTTGTAGGCTTTGTCTTTAATGGTCTTTCCTTGCTTGTAATTTTGTCGTCGCCATTACGTAGAACAACACCTGGACATTATCTGGCCGCTCTGTCTGTCGCTGACAATGTGTATTTGCTGGCCGAATCATTAAATTGGCTTGGCCGATCACACAGAATCACAATTTTGATATTTGTTTATCAGGAAATTTGTGGTTTGTTCACACTTTGCGATATTACGGTAAGTTTACTTCTGCTTGCCTTTTGGTGATAGTTACAGCTGAGCGGTTTTTAACAGTGAAATTTCCGCTACATGTTGCAATGATATCTACTCCTATTAAGGCAAAACTTGCAATTTTAATGGTAAACTGTGTATCTTTAGCTGTCTCTTTATTCCCCTTCTGGACTTCGCGGAAAACACTCAGAAACAGATGCTCTTATGCAAAAAGTAAAATTCATGAATATGACATATGGCTGTGGGTCAATGTACGTGTGGGCGGTTTGATCATACCGTGTGTTTTGATAACTCTGTGCACGGCCCTTATTGTGTTTGAGCTTAAGCGCGCACAGCGACAACGGGCAGGTCAGCTAAAAGGTCAATCAGGTGGCAGCCACGAAACAAAGGAAAAACAACTTACTCGCATGTTAGTATTTGTTGCAGGTGTTTTTTGTCCTGTTAAAAACTCCGTATATGATGACTTACTTCATACACATGTCTGTATATCAGCCAGGCAGAAGTTCTTTAACTACGTACCGGGAAGGCGTGCTTCGAATCGTTTTGTACGTGACACAAATATTAGCTATAAGTAATCACGCCATTAACTTTTTTCTGTACTGTCCTTTCTGGAGGTACATTTAAAGGTTATTTAAAGGGTCTATTTGCATGCGCGGCAGCGTCTGGTCAGACTAAACAGCAGACCAAGATGAGTGAAATGTCCGTATCAACTTGACGTAATAACGCAAATTAAACGATACTGAATACACATCGTTCTCGTCATATGGAAGATAAATGATTAAAATTGAAAATGTGTATCATACGATTGACTATCTCAATTCTGTGATAGAAGCATGAGTTATTCAATACCACCAGTGTAATGTTGGATTTATGAATAGTTGAAATTTCCATGGCTAGAGAAGTGGTGAAATAAATCCGAATTCGATAGCAG
>CAXHWN010002740.1:0-42500 GCA_964020975.1 Hermodice carunculata | reverse complement strand
AGACAACTTCTCAGGCTACTACGGCGGGCCGCTAATGATCCCAAGGCCCGCAAATAAAAAATTATTGTTAAATTTACACATGTAAATAATTAACTGGCAACATAGCTACTTATGCAAGGACAACCCGAGTCATGTTAGCAGCACACTTATTCATGATACGTAACCACACATAAGCATTTATACACCGTTCCGTTGGAATGCTAGGTCAACTTTCCTTAGTATCAAGCCCTTCAGAGTTAATGGAAATTAGTTGCAGCTTAAAGTTCATGAAAAATCCAAACGCCTAAATTACAGGTCACAAAAAAACTGAACAACAAAAAGAACAGGTCACCAGCAAACTATTGCTTTTTACGGCACACGTAACTCACTAATTCCATGCCTTCCGAATGCATGCTTTGCTCAGTACCTGGAAAGCTGAATTAATAAAATTGGGCCTACAGTAATTTTATTTCCACGAATAGACGACTCTTTCAGAATAATTTTGTGGAGAGTTGTACTTTTCGTCAATGGGAAGTCAATTGTAAAGTGTTGGAAACTAAATGATTTTGAACTATGACCAGCTTTAGGTTCGTGGTAACACTGTGATTCCATTTCTTGCTTCAACAATGACACAACATTGATGTACGAGATCAACTGTTTTGCAGTCAGATGATAAAACATTATTTCACTAGTCTTACATTTTGGTATCCAAACTGAGGCAACGTTGAGGGGAAAAAAGGCCAGTGGAACATCGAGTCACAACTTTTGTCGTTTATAGCATTCATGTGTCAAACTGTGTTAAAATTTCTTGTCACTTCTTGTTGCTGCTTAAGGAAATGTTAATTATATTTCTGCTCAGAGAGATGTATGACAGAATGGCGGGACAGCTATACCTAGAGCCCCAGTACTTTTCTATTGCTGTTGTTATGTTTTGGTAATAATAATAATAATAATAATAATAATAATAATAATAATAGTAATAGTAATAATAATAATAATAATAGTAATAGTAATAATAATAATAATAATAATAATAATAATAATAATAATAATAATAATAATAAATGGACCATCGATGACGTGATCTGGATCATATAAATTGTGACCGGGCATGGAAAGAAATCATTTCAGGCTCTTTTCTCTGGCTTTGACAATCTGGCTACTGGGATTTTTGCTGGAAATTTTGCTTACTCCCATTACCGAGGCATTTAATGTACAGGGAGGAGACTAGGACCAGACAAATAAATGGAGGCACCTCGGCAATCTGCAACCGGTCCAAACGGCTATGCTGTTCATAACCAGGGCCAATTTTTTCTGTCGTTGACCTGGATAGCCACGGTCAGTATTTGGGCTGGAGGGTCGGCAACTGGAAATCTGACTGTCATGCATTAAATCACCTGAACAACGCTAGCCAAACAGGAGAGTTGAGTGTGCTTTCTAATACGGTCTATGCATAAGTTCACCAAGCGGGAAAGCCCCGGCAGTTGTCCCATTACGAAAGCGAGGCAAGCGGGCTGATTTTTTTGCTACCAGATGGCGCGCTGTGCACCTCCTTAAAAGTGGCTACGATAATGCATGATGGCGGACACTAATCTTGTTCGCATAAACATTAACAGAAAAACAGGAAATGGACCAAATACAGGAGGTGTTTAGAAGTTTACCATTGTAGATCGTTGGCGGAGGGAGTACTGAAAGCATTAATAGCTAGAATGGTGAGTGACAAGGCGAATTATCATGGTAAACCACCACTGACTGTTGTGTAATGGGCTGCACTGGTGATACCAGGAAGAAACGTCAAACTGACAAATATCAAAAATGAAAGTGCCGCTATATTCCTTCCATCAACTTATATTCATTTGTCTTTCAAATACTTTTTCAGCCACCCTAGATTCTGTTGGGTTTTTTTTGAAGAAATCATGGTTCCTATTTCACTCCTCGTTTCTTGCTGTAATCAGTAGCGCTGCAGCCTTGTCCGGTAAGACTAAGTGGCCCGCAAATTACGCAGAAACCTGTGCGCGCCTGGCTCTGACATCGGAATCTCCGCTGGGGTTTCCCCGCTTGGTGAACTTATGCATAGACCGTATTATCCTGAGAATAACCCTCTCAGTAAGAATTCCGGCATTGAAGTTTGCATGACGCCTTTTTCAAATAGTTCACCAAAAGGCAGATTGAAAGCCTGTTTACCGTTTTGGCAGTTGTTAACCAATTCTGATTTTATGCTTGGAGTCTTATCTGACAGGTACTAACTACTATTCTTTGCAGATCCACTCGTCGCGGATTTATTAAAAAAACAAACAAACAAACAAAAAACGGATCTGCATTAAAACACTGCGCTTTTGTCAATAGCGACATCCAGCCACTTTTACAAAAGAGTTGTATTTCAAAAGCTGAAAACAAGCCTCATGTAGTGAGTCCACTGTCGGTTGTTAAACAAAGAGGGCAAACGCAGGTTCATTTTGGATCTTACCTGAACAAATTTACATATATGCACAAGTTCAAAATGGCAGATATCTCAACAGCTAAATTGCATTTTCTCCCAGCTACACATGTCTTCTCCTTTGATATCACGAGCGCTTATCACAATGTAGAAGTACCCTATCAACATCATACTTATGTGGGTCTTTCATCGTGGTGCACGCGGCATGGCAGATATTTCACATTTTCCGTGCTCGCTTTTGGGCTCAGAAGCGCCCCCTACCTGTTCACCAAATTGACCAAACCACTCACCACCCATTGGCGTTCACTAGACTTCAAATGCTTCATTTTCATGGACTACGCAATCAGGGATCCTCTTTGCTGCAAATTGTAACTTTACTGTGAGACAAAATTGGACGAGACTTGCAGAAATCTTATGTTCTTGAAGGCCCTGATAAATGCATGTGGAAACCAAAGCAAAGTATTGAATGGCTTGGACATCATATAGATTTGACGAACAATGCCTTATCTGTATCTCTAAGATATGTTGCCAGTTTAAACCAAGACATCGTAGAACTTTTGTTGTTTTGGTGATTTGTGTTTTGTACCTGTTAAAATCCTTGCGAGAATTACGGGGAGGATCGTTTTGATGCATCATGTTCTTGGTGCAAAAGCCAAATTGTATACTAGATATTTCAATCACGATATAGAAACTTGCAAAACATAGCATGATCCATTTCAGTCTCTGTAAATTCGATCGCGGAATTAACATTTTGGTATAATAATATCGACTGAATCAGTTGATGTGTGTCTTATTCTTGTTACACAAACACAAGGTTCGATTCAATAGCTTACAGATATGCGTCTCAATTGGCCTACGGTGGAACAGCCAAAGTTTTGGGAAGTAACACGCACATGATAGCACTTGGAAACTGGTCCGAGGTGGAGAGTTTAAAATGCTCCACCTGGCGGTAACTTAAGGCGTTGCAAATGTTTTTGCTCAGTTTTCACAATAAGGATATAAACCACAGGGTCAGTTGGTGCACAGACAATCTAAGCGTACCTGTTCTTGTACAGTCGGGGAGCATGAAATTAGATTGACATAAAATGACTCTAGATGTAAATAATGCATGTGATTAGTGGCTTTTGTCTGTGTTTTGGATTCCTCGAGACCTAAACATCATAGCAGATCTGATAAGCAATGTAATTGACAGAGATGAATCGGCAAATAAGCTGGTACATTTTTCGATATTTTGATACACTTTGGGGTCCATGCACGGTAGTTCGATTTGCATCCCACTAAAATACTGAGTGTGCCAGATTTAATTCCAAATTTTGGAACCCCGGCACTGAAGCTGTTGACGTAAGAACAGTCATATAGACACATATGCAACTTGCAGCTTGCAGAACACCCACTTGTGTTCTGTATTTTTAATTCATGTGTATGAATAATGGAACCAATTTCCCCATGATATTTCATGTGAATGAAGTTTTAATCATCTTTGATTTTATTGCCTGCTCATTGACTGTCATTAAAGAGACATCAAAATATGTAGTCATTTGGCTCTATACAACAGTCGCTTGTAGTGGTGACCAAACTGGTGTAGCCCACCAATCAACTCAAGCCTACCTTGGGGACCAACCTAGCTTTATACCAATCCATATTTCTTGGAAAGATCCATTTACTTGTACCAACCCACTCTTTGTCTGGAAAACCCAGGTTATGTTTGCAACATTACTGCGTGTGGGAACTCTCGTAATGGTAGAGCATGGTTTAATGGTAGAGAACATCCATACATTTAAACCCTTATTCATATATTTACGTCTACAACCTGTGGATCTCAGAACTTGCTAAATCTATACCATGTTTATTTCAGAAACTGAGCCATCAGTTTATTTTTCGAACCCTGGATTTCATTTTTTTTTTTTTTTTGTTAATGATAAACCAAAGCAAGTGAGGGATAGGTTGTCTCATTATGAAATGAATGATGTGTGCATAATTAAACATACGACATATCAGCCTGTATATTTAAACCCAAATTTATAAAAACTGTTTTGGAGTCTCTTTCTTAATATCAAAATAATAGTAAAAATATCCTAAATGGTTACAGAATAGCATGCTTCCAGAAAGATACTCTATAAGAAACATGGAAATGCTTCACGTCGATCTTCACATACAGGTGCTTGAAGCCCATAGGTGACACATCAAACGATCCAAGAAAGGTGTGGCAATATTTGATAAATATGACATATGTCTCTTTACTTTTTGTCATACTCTTTCTATTTACATATGTGAGGGCAGTATTTCCAAACATACGCTATTTGGATCACAATAGAATTTACATTTAAAATCACGATGTTTAATTTACTTTTATTGTACGTCAGTTAATAAAGTCATGCTTGTTGACGCCTTTCAGTAAAATTCTAAGTTAACAAAAACCAAAACAATATTAATTTAGTGTTTCCTAAATTTGTTACAAGAACTAATTTCCATTTTGCCTGTACTAAGAACTCTATTTTTTTAAAACAGTGATATCCTGCTACCCCACACGGGCAGCAGCCCGTATATCGCCAAGCAAGACTATGGTTATTGAGACAACCAGGTATGCAGTTGTGGCGGTGAAACAATGTGCATACCTCGTATTTAGACCCCTCCCTCATTAAGACCATCTTTTGGGGTTTTAGTCCCTTAGATGGTTTTTGTGGGATACACACACACACACACACACACACACACACACACACATATATATATATATATATATATATATATATATATATATATATATATATATATATATATATATATATATATATATATATATATATATATATGGGGGCAGGTGGGTGCGTAACGTCATTTCTGCGTGTACTCAGTAGTTTATTTTGATGCATCATTAGGTAAATAATCGAATTATTAAATTGTTTGTTTTATCATACCATGAAACATTTCTTGATGATATGTTACACTGGGCAACCATATATTTTGATATTTCTAAACCCTTCAAACATTAGTGAAACTATGTGATATTGTTTTTATATCCCATTCAAACACAAATAAAACTATTACATATGTGGTGATACACGATTCAGATCGATGCAATGATGTGATGTAGCAGGTTGTATTTGAACACATGTCAACACGTATTTTATCCTATGATAAAAACCAATTTGAATATATGCTTAAACATTTCTTGACTTTTCAAAACTTGATGCACCATTTTTCTGGGCGTATTAGAAGAAATTGCCCAATAACTGGCCAGATCATTTCGAGCCCGATTTAATCATAGCATGAGAGGTTGAATCAAATCATGGCGAGAGACTAGACGATTTGATAAAATAATTGGTCATATCATAAAATAATTGAGGTTTCATCTAATCATACCATTATATATTTTGTCAGATCATTAAATCAGAACGGAGATGATTTGATGGGATGTTCAAATAATTTACCATATCATCAAATCATTATATGTCTGATTGCGTCATGCATTTTGCATTCACCTGCCATACAATTTTAGATTTTACCTGGACTGAAAGGGCAATTGTGCATTTGAGTTGTATGTATGCCTTTCTTAACAGAACACCTTACTCTTGGCATTCTTTTCCCTTTTTTCGGATTCTTTAAAACATACCTGTAATGTACAGGTTCTCACTGTTGTAGCCATTTATCATATGCAGCCCAGTATTATGAAGAAATTATTTTGGTCTCTGTAGGCTTTTGATCCTTCATATTAATCCGTTATGTAAAATATTTTAAACAGATATTGGCAAAACCTACGTTTTAAAAACTTCATTCATTCTAACTGGAACATCAAGGGCATTGAAAATAGTGAATCACTCATTTAGACAATTTTGAAACGTACATTTCATAAAAATCATATGCAACTAGATTGTAACCACTTACACATTGTCAAGAGAGTATTGTCTTTTTTAAAATAATTAATGAACTACTACACTTATTCAATTATGCATGTTCATATTTTTGTAAGGGTTTTTTTAGATCTTTTTACAAGCAGCTACATGACAACTTGAGGAAGGGTGTGGCGACATGGAGAGAAACCATACATGTCCACCTACATTACGAATTGGAGTCTTGAAATCCCGACACTGTATGTTACAAATGTACGACTTTGGCACAAAATTTAAATTCTGTGTGAGCTACTTTTACCAAACATTAATTTTATATGCGTGCATGACACCATAGAAAATGAGGCGTAAAATGTCGTTGCAGAGAATTTAATATTCCAGCCTAACATTTGTGATTGGATTGCGTAGCCGCCAGAGAGAGCTCCTGCAGACGTTGGGAGCGGGTACATTCATGCATCCCTGCGACATGGGGGTCCACAGAGCTACACCCTACTTACTTATTGCTGCGTGCGAAAAGGACTGATTTAGCCTAAAATAGGTTCATCCAGTTTTCAGGGGCATCAAAATTATAAATCCAGTTACCACTGGGGTAGATCATCACCATAGATAGCTTTTATTGCCGTAGACATTGGCAAGAAGGATGGGTGTAATCCTGTGTATTCAGAAGGCCACCACCAAAATTCATATTCTGAAATTAAATCCCTATGTGACCTTGCGAAAGTAGTTTAAAGTCACCCACGTTGTGGAATAGGAAACTTCCCCATGATGCACACTTGTGGTATATTTAGTATCGTTATCCTATTCTTCAGTGGGGGAAGACAATGACAAAGTACCTGTTTTTGTTTGAACGATTACAGTCAGGCATTGCATGAATTCTGTGTATTTGAGATTGTGTTCACAGGTGACGGCAAGCTGTTTACATAGCAAGGCGAAAATAGCAATTTTATAAACACTTTTTTTTGTGCAAGCATGCAGATATATGCGTTTCGCAGTGAAATAGAAGGTACCAGACGCCGCTTTCACTACATTTATCCTTTAGTGTTGTGATCGTTAAAAAAAATAGTACTTTATAAGAGATAGAAATACTCTATGTAAAGGCTATTTAGCGCCTCATAGGGGTCCGAGCTAGCTCTCCTGATGACATATGTTTGACTGACTCGGGATATGCGTCGTTCAAGGTGGTAGTCAAGGGGAAACAACGGTATTTACTCCAAAAATGATGACAGCAAGGCATGTCCCGGGCAACAGGAATGTCTGCACCTGCGTTGACACGCTCTTGTGAGAGCAGCACCCGCAGCCACACTAAGAAAGTTTTGAAATAGGATGCCATGATATTTACACATTTGGACGGTTCATGCGCCTTGTTGTCGCAGCAAGCTCTGGATATTTAAGTTTGTAAATTAGAGGAAGTAAATTAAAATTTAAGACCTCACACTATATGCCTGGTAGACGTTTACAATCTTATACTCCTGAGAATATATACAAAAAGCGTTCACACGATTTAGTTTATCCACATACCGTCTCCAACTTCAGACAGGCAGATGAACACGACTGTCAAAACATCTCAAACAGATTAGGTGTGGCGATATTCAGGATTCAGTCTTTGGATATTGTCTATAGATGTTTCGGATACGTTGCGTATAAAGAGTCCAAATGCATGTTTCGGATCAGCGCCGATTCCAAAATGCATGGGTTAGACATCAAATACGAGTTAGTGTAAAATATATAATATGTACCGTACCATGTCCCCCTTTACAAAACTACAGTACGTTTCCTATTCCTATAGACTAAAACCCGTCTTGTGCAAGTGTTCTTTTGCCGAGACTCGCTGTCACAAATGACCTTCGCCATAAACGAACAAGGTCACTTTCACACCCCTATTAACCCTTTTACGCCCTGATGGTTGTGCACTTTTGGGCCACATCTTCGTCAATGGTATCTTTGTCAGAAAAAGACGAAAATTTCTTTGCCCTGGAATGTTAGAAGATGATGTAACCTGTTGCAGAATATGACACACAAAAACATATATAACACCACGAACCATGACTGACAGAGGGCTTGTAGGCTGTCGAATCATTGATGACATAACGAAAAATATAATTTGAAAAGGCGCCCACTACATGTAAATTGTCCAATATTTTCCTGTGATGAAAGTGCATGTTGGTATTCTCTTCTAACCTGTTTCTAACCTTAATATCTATAAATTTAGCAATCATCAGTCATTTATCACTTCTTTGGTGACAAGACGAATATATTTTGATGTAAATTGTAGCCTATTTATATGTGCAAACTTATTGTTCTTTGTTCCCGGAAGTTAACATTTTTCTTTTTTTAACAAACTGTGTGGGCCCATGTATATATTCGTAATCAACTCACGGCTTCAGACTCGAAACTCTCTGCAGCGGATATGAATTTATGAAGTGCTCTCATAAAGTACAAAATAAGGAAATGTTGATGTTGGAACTGTGCTGTAGTGTCCACTTTATTGTCATTCAGACACATGTATACATGTTTTTCACGTGTACATATGTAGAGCCGATAAAGCAGAGTCCTCACGATGCACATCGATCACCCGCTCTGCACAGTTGACTTGTAGGGCTGCTTGAAAATTTTCCCGAAGAGCAAAAAGGTGTGAAAAGCCCCGAGAGTGGTTGAAAGGGAAAGCAGTGAGTTAAATAAGGGCAGGACCATGCATTGCAGGCGACTTGTAATTTGCTATTGTCGTTTTTTAGAGCAACGGAAAAAAATGTTGTAAGCATGCAGTGATTATAGACCAATAAAGATAAAGCATTGTCACTGATGATTAAATCGTTGAGTAATCATAAATGAAAAAGAAATTCTTTATGACTGCTGTATTTGAAAAGGGGATTCATGCGCGTGGAAAACAACACTCAGACGTTACGAATACTCACTCTAATATATTGTTTAAGAGCCAGTCTGCTATGTGGCATAATGGCTAAGGCGGTGTACGTTAGAAGTACGGGTGGTGCGTTTGAATCAGCTTGCGTTAGAATGCACCAGCATTTTTTCTTTTTCTTCTTTTTTTTTTTTGGCTTCCATTATTTATTTATTTATTTATTTATTTATTTATTTATTTATTTATTTATTTATTCATCATAATAATTTATTTATTTATTTATTTATTTATTTATTTATTTATTTATTTATTTATTTACTACCACCACACAAGAAATCTATTATTTGAATATGGAGAACGTACCTTCAACAAAATGACGGTCATCCTGATATTTTTAGATCTATTTACTGTATTTTATTTTCCCAAAAGAATGGGTGTGCAATAATTATTATTCTTATCATCATCATATATTTATCATCATTTTTATTGTTGTTATTATTATCATCATCATCATCATCATCATTATTATTATTATTATTATCATCATCATCATCATCATCATCATCATTAGTAGTATTAGTATAAGCATTTCTATTAGACTTGCATCGCATATTTTCTTAAAATCTTAATGAACTGTGTTGAAAAATCGATATGCATGTTGTTATCAATATTAACTGAATTTTCATAGTAATTACATGATCTTATTAGCTCTATGGTACAGCAGCGATTATAGCACCACGTCCAATTGTCTGCCAACTGACCGAAAGTGCCACGAACCTGTGTGACACAATTGTTACAGTGGATAGCTTACATTCAAATGATGAAAAAAAATCCATGTCAATTCTGACCAAAGGCAATGTTCCTTGGTATGTATTGCTGAAACACATAAAACAATAGTTCGTATTTACCCCAAAGAGACCAAAATGTACATGCAAAGGTCTGTATGGTCGAAAAAGCCATCTCCAATTTTAACATGACAGAATGCAAAAAGTTTTGTTTAAAATTATAGGCCTATTTCAGTAAATTGGCTTAAACAGGTGCATTATTCATGCCCATATAGAACCATATATTTTATGATTAGTTTCATTGGACACTTAACATTATTTTAAACATGGTTTTGTTTGAAAGTGCAAGAAAAAGGATTGAGAAATAAGCGAAACTTCTGGTAATTCTGCTCCCAAGCATTACATATCACGAGGTAATTGAATGCTAAATGAAGTTCAGTTTTGTGTAACATAGAGCTGCAATACGGGATAAAAATTGAAGGCCTGTCATTCGCGAAAAATGTGAGTACCAGTCGATAAGAGCAATTTTGATTGTAATAAAACGAAAATTGGGGAACGTCATCCAATACAAACAAACAAAATAAATAAACGATCGGAATAACGAACGAACAAATAAATAGATAAACATTAATTAATTAATTAAACGAATTCATGGATCTGCCAGGACACGGTAAATTTTGTACAATTAGTAAACAATAACAAATAAATAAACTTAGTCAAACTATCACGAGGGATTTAAAAACCCAAGTTAGACTTGTGGGTCCCCCAAAATTATACATGCGAAATTATGTTTACACGTTAGGATTCTTGATGTAGCCTTAAACTTATTTTATTTCTTGAAAGAAAATACGATTGGGGAGCAGGTAACACCTATATGAACCCCTCTTGTGATGTTGAAATTGATGTTAAAATTTTGGCTTAAGTTAAAATCAGCTGTCCAAATATATGTATATTTGGAGAGCTGATTTTAACTTATTTTATTTCTACCGTCAACTCCGGGTGACATCCCAAAGCTAACTTAAAAGGGTGGGGGGCAAGTGGGGTTTCAGTTTTCAGTACGCTGGTACAGGTAATATGGACAATAGAACTTCTAGCTTATGGAGAGAAAAGAGTTCGGACTGCGGAATAGGGTAATGACTACTAGAAAGTGGTTTTGGACAAAAAGACCCAAATACAATATATATATATATATATATATATATATATATATATATATATATATATATATATATATATATATATATATATATATATATATATATATATATATATATATATATAAATATATATATATATGTATGTATATATATATATATGTATGTATATATATATATATATATATATATATATATATATATATATATATATATATATATATATATATATATATATATATATATATATATATATATATATATATATATATATATGTATGTATGTATGTATATATATATATCACATTGATATTAAAAAAAAAAGATATAGGCCCTATTATGGAAAAAAGGACGACCACTAGATTCGAACTCCCTACCTTCTGTTTCAAGAACACACGCTTGTTCTGCCCCAATTTGTAATAGTTGCCCCGTTTTGTAATAGCGACCCAAAATGTAATAATTTATTACAAAACGGGCAACACAGTTCTTCCCCGATTTGTAATAATTGCCCCATTTTGTAATAACGACCCGAAATGTAATAATTTATTATAATCTATTACAAAATTGGGGGGGGGGGGGGGTATTTCTACCGTTAACTCCGGGTGACATCCCAAAGCTAACTTAAAAGGGTGGGGGGTAAGTGGGGTTTCAGTACGCTGGTACAGGTAATTATTTTGCTAGAGTACGCAGTACGGAAAATAAATATCTTTCAAACTTTTGGATAGTATGAAGTACGTAAAATAACAGGACTTCCAGTACGCCAGTACAGAAAATTAAAAGCCCAATCCGCCATTATAGTAAACCCCTTGTCCCTCCCCTCAACTTAGGTTTACATATGCATTATAATAATTGCCAGGTTTTGTTGATTGATTGATTGATTTTATTTGACGAATCAACATACAAATAATAAAAGAAGACAGTGTACACTAAAACAGTACAATAACCACCAAAAATGTAATAATTTATTTCAAAACGGGGCAACACATTTCTGCACCGATTTGTAATAATTAACCCGTTTTGTAATAACGACCTGAAACGTAATAATTTATTATAATTTATTACAAAACGGGATTTTTTTATTTCTACCGTGACCTCCTGGTGACATCCAAAAGCTAACTTAGTTTTACATATGCAACATTGGAAATATTTGTGTACTTCCGTATGTTCCATGCTTGTAATAAAGACCAAAATGTAATAATTTATTACAAAATGGGGCAACACAGTCTTGCCCCGTTTAGTAATAATTGCCTCGATTTGGGATAACGACCCAAAATGTGATAATTTATTACAAAACGGGTTTTTTTTTTTATTTCTATGTAATGACGACCAAAAATGTAATAATTTATTACAAAACGGGGCATCATAGTCCTGCCCCGTTTAGTAATAATTGCCTCGATTTGGGATAACGACCCAAAATGTGATAATTGACTACAGTTTATTACAAAGCGGGTCTGTTTTTTGTTTTTTGTTGTGTTTTGTATTTTTTTGTTTTTTGTTTTTTGTTTTTTTTTTTGTTTTTTTTTTTTTGTTTATTGGTTTAGTTTTTTGGTTTTTTGTTTTTTTTTGCTATGTAATGACGACCAAAAATGTTATAATGTAGATAGAAAGGGGTAGTTCAGTAAAAGGCAACATAAAGAGAAAAAATAATTCCGAAGTAAAAGCATCACAGAACAGGACTTTTCTTATGTAAAATCGTGAAAATGATAAAATGGTTCGGTTTACACAGTGGCTTTTAAACCCGATTTCAATATGCATGGCTTGCCCCCAAGGTGATTTGTAATACGTTCGATTAAGACCCTGTTTTATGGAAGCTTTTCTTTTCTGCGAATTTCAAGTCAGACTGATAAAGTAAGGTTACAAATTGTTTATTAAAACGAATTGGTCTATATGTATTTACCTATCCTAGCCATTGCAAAATCGGCAATAGGAATGTTTTTAATAAGTTATTACAAATTGAGGCAAGCGATATTTTTTTTCTTCAAATTTGTTACAAAAGTGGGGTAAGCAGTAGTAACGAAGTAGGATTAATAAAATCTGCCTGTCTATATTACTGAAAAAATATGATAGCTCATAATAAGTTTTCATGTTGGAATTTTTCATGCAGTTAATAATTTATTGGGATAAGTAACACCTTTTTTCTTTGCTATTACAAATCGGGGGCAAGAAAATTGGTTTTATTCAAGGAATTATAAATTGGGACAAGCAACATCTAAATTAGTATTAGTTTTTTCAAGATTTAAAGTCTGTGTTTTTTTTTCTTACTAAACTGTATAACTTAAAAAAAATTCACACAATAATATTTTTGATAAATTGTAGTTCCTTTCAAAATGCGAACAGATAAATTTCCTGACAGCACAATCTTTTTCCTAAAGCTATGAGAGACTGGGGCAAACAATATGGATAATGGTATGAAAATATATGGTTATCTACACAGACCAGAATGGCTGGGACGCTTTTTAAAATTATCGTTAGAAGCATATAAATTAGACTTTTCCAGGAAATAGACTTGAAAAAGTCTTTAAGATGGTATCAAATGTTTAAACGGTCCTCTTTCGGTGGAAGTTATCTGTTGAATGTAAATAACTTTGCCGGTGCACGTTTAAAATTTTTGGCCCGCACTGGGTGTCTGGGTGTCGGGGAAGATCTGGAAAGATGGGGTTTACCAGACGGAAGATGTCCTTTATGTTTAGAAAGTAGTGAAGATTTATCACATTTTCTATTTGTCTGCCCAGCACTAAATGATATCAGGTTACAGGCAAATAGAAATTTGGAAGTCACCCCTTTGACTGAAAATTGTAAACAGGCATGGCAGCGTTATTCTGCCTCCTCGCTGAAAAATAGGGTATGTTGGTTCCTTGGCGAGCACGCATATGATCTTGGACAGGACATTGGTGAATTATTTGATCAAACATGTAAAACATATTTGGTTGAGGCTTGGCATTACAGGAGACAGTCACTTAATGACTTCTCGGAATGACAGATTGTATGATCGTTCTACATGTACCTCTTGTAAATAGACCTCCTCCAATGTATATATACCTGATTTTTTTTTCATAATGACGCTAGAAGCTGTATGTTCCGCATGGTATATGAAGCATGTATAATGTACATGTCCTTACGCTTTCTACAGTTTTGTCCCAATGAGTGGTTTATCTCTAGTTTTGGTGCGGAGGAAATAAATTATAATTTATATTTACTATACTCATTTTAACAAATGAAGATTATTTGATTGATAATTAGGATGCCTGATTATTTGTATATATTTTGGACGCATCATGGAATTTCCCCCGTTCCGTCCGTGCCCCTGCTGTAAAGGGGAAGTTTTCCTAATAAATTATTATCATTGACGGAAAATGTGTCAGGAAAACTATTGATTCTGCTTTTCTCCGAATTGAAGATATTTCATTACACGAATCGGAGCAAGATGATCAAGTTCGTCTGAATAAACTTACAAAATTCATAATTTGTGTGGCTATGACAAATTTTACCATTTTTAATGGCCGATAAAATTAAATTATAACCGGTGGCATTTAAATATCCGGACATTATGCAAAATCCAGAAATCCATGAAGCCATTTGTAATAAATTACTAAATTTCGATCGTTAATACACATCACGCCATTTTTTGAAAAAACAAGAACAAAACATGGCCCATTTTGTATCTTTTATTATATATTTGGATGTTATTACAAACTGGGGAGATAAATACAAAACGGAGCAGAACTGTGTTACCCCTTTTTGTAATGAATTACAACAATTTGAGAGATTATTACAAATCGGGGCAATTATTAGTAAACAGGGCAAAATCATATTTCCCCGTTATGTAATAAATTATTAAATTTTTGGTCCTCATTATGTGGAAATAAAACCCCCGTTTTGTAATAAATTATCAGCTTTTGGGCCGTTATCACAAATCGAGGCAATTATTAATAAACAGGGCAGGACTGTTTTGTCCCGTTTTGTAATAAATTATTACATTTTGGTCGTCATTACATATAAAAAACCCCTTTTTGTAGTAAGTTATAATAAATTATCACATTTTGGGTCGTTATCACGAATAGAAGCAATTGTTACTAAACGGGGCAGGACTGTGTTGCCCGTTTTGTAATAAATTATTACATTATTGATCGTTATTACAACCAAAGAAAAAACAGAAGTACACAAATAAATCCCATGTTGCATATGTAAACCTAAGTTAGCTTTGGGATGTCACCAGGAGTTAACGGTAGAAATAAAAAGCTCCGTTTTGTAATAGATTATGATAAATTATTACATTTCGGGTCGTTATTACAAAACGGTGTAATTATTACAAATCGGGGCAGAACTGTGTTCCCCGTTTTGTAATAAATTCATACATTTTGGGTCCTTATTACAAACGGGGCAATCATTACAATGCATATGTAAACTGAAGTTGAGGGGAAGGGAGGGGGGTTAGGGGTTCCCCGTACCGGCGTACTGGGGCTTTTTATTTACTGTACTGGCGTACTGGAAGCCCTTTTGTTTTACGCACTTTGTACTATCCAAAATTTTGAAAGATTTTTTTATTTTCCGTACTGCGTACTCTTAAAAAAATAATTACCTGTTCCAGCGAACTGACCCCCCCCCCCCCTTACCCCCCGCCCATACTTCCCCTTCCCCTCCTTCTAAGTTACGTTTGGGATATCACCAGGAGTAAAAGTTAGAAATAAGAAACCCTGTTTTGTAATAAATTATAATAAATTATCACATTTCGGGTCGGTATCCCAAATCGAAGCAATTATTACAAAACGGGGCAGGACTGTGTTGCCCCGTTTTGTAATAAATTATTACATTTTTGGTAGTCTTTACACAGAAATAGAAAACACCTTTTTGTAATTAGTTAAAATCAATTATCACAATTTGGGTCGTTATCACAAATCGAGGCAAGTATTACTAAACGGGGCAGGACTATGTTGCCCCGGTTTGTAATAAATTATTACATTTTTATATTATCACAAAACCGGGCAATCATTACAATGCATATGTAAACTGAAGTTTATGGGGGGGGGGGGGGTAAGGGGTTTCCCATACTGCGTACTGGGGCTTTTTATTTACCGAACTGGCGTACTGGAAGCCCTCTTATTTTACGTACTTTGTACTAACCAATATTTTGAGAGATTTTTATTATCCGTACTGCGTACTCTACCAAAATGACTATCTGTACCAGCGTACTGAACCCCCCGCCCTTAGCCTCCCTACCCCCCCTCCCCCTCTAAGTTAGCTTTGGGATGTCACCAGGAGTTAACGGTAGAAATAAAAAGCCCCGTTTGTAATAAATTACCATAAATTATAACATTTCAGGTCGTTATTACAAAAAGGGGCAATTATTACAAATCGGGGCAGAGCTGTGTTGCCCCGTTTTGTAATAAATTATTACACTTTGGGTCGTTATTACAAAACGGGGCAATTATTACAAATCGAGGCAGAACACACGCTCTACCTCTACGCTGCCAGTAGTTCTACATATTTATGCATATTGTGTGGCTCGGATAAATCTAATCAAGACTAACGTTGCTCTTTTACTTTTCTGTTTGCTCGCTCTGCCATGCAATTCATTGACATTTCGTTCTTAGGAAACCTGACTTATAAATGTGTGTCACCGGTGAAATATAAAAAGCCTTACATGTCATAAGTGCTAACGCTTAGGTATGAGGGACATTATGGATAGGCGATCCAGTGTTTGACAAACATTCAAGCAGGTACATGGGCATAAAAGTGGTGGGGCAGCATACTACGATCGAGATCGAGATATAAATTGCATCATGATCAACATTAAGTTTACTGTACGTTTTTTTTTTTTTTAACAATAATCAAGAAGGAATATTCTTTTGGTAAATATAGACATAACGAAGTGCAAAACTACATTCTTCTTGTTTCCTACAATGGGTGAAAATGAATGGTCCCAAATCCTTTGACGTTTCTCGTTTCGTTTTGCTCTATTTCGCCAAGTGCACCCTTTCTCGCTCTTTTTCGTGAAAACTATGAAGCAGCCCTATTGCACGGTGACACATTAAATGACACCTGTGCCTAACAAACAAATATACGTGCCGTAAGCCTCCTTGAAGACAAATTCAATGCAAGAGATCAGATCTGTAGCCTACTATTGAAAACGTATCCGACAACAATTGGAACAGTGTCGAATGAATGAAACTGTGTGGATGATATGTCGTGCGTTAACTGGAGGTGGGAACAGTATTGGGGGGGGGGGAGGGAGTTGGACCCGGGCTAGGGTAGAGCAGCACTCTGTTGATGGTGGCCAGGCTAGGCCCCAGCCTATTAATTAAAATCAAAGACACAACCCGCCTTTGCACTGCCAAATACTCACTGATTTTGGTGGTCTTGAAGTAAAATCCGTGAATGCAGGAATCCCAATTTAATCCTAATAGGGTCTACCCAGTTGGCAAAATTTGTTCATCCAACGTTAAAACAACGTCAAGTTTCAACGTTGTAGTGACGTTGAAATTTGGTTGCATGTGAAAGTTGAAATACCGCTGAAATGTCAACGTTGATGCAACGTCACATTACACACTGATACACCATATACCAACATTGATACAAGCAACATCAGATATTTAAAATTGCTTCACCAATCCACATAGGGTTGAATCAACGTTGATAAGACATTGATTCAAAATCATCAAGAATTATATGCATAAATTGATGGCTAAAAGATGACAAGAAACAACATATTTCTGTTTAAAATATTTTTAATTCTAAATACTATCTACACGGCACGTGAAAAGACGCGGCATGATTAATTAGTCGAGTTTTTTACGCCCTGCTCCACCTTATCTCCCTGACACACTTTCGAACTGGCCGGACTTTGCACTTAGTATATCCGCCTCCATCACCTCCTGACTTTCCATCACAGTTTCTGTCAAAAAGAAAAAAAAACATAAATGTTAGCACACGTCAGTCCCTTGCAACTACCCCATTCATCCGTGTTCTCAAATAAGAGTAACAAATAACCCATAATATTCAATTAACACGGATTATCACAAGAAATTATTATTAATGTTTAAAATGTTAGAGGTTTAACTTTTTGTCTCGTCACAGTTCGTGGCAACTTAAGCACAATAATGCTTTAGAAACATCTCCACAATCATTTTGGTGCTGGTTTGAAATGCCAAATAATGTCCACGTTAAGGCCCATGTTTTTATTCTTGCGCAAAGAATATAACATTTGGCTCACCCTTGTTCACTTAAAAAAATCTTAGCTTCATTGCATTTTTAGGTGTTCATATGTGTCTTTTGTTTTTAATCATCATAAAATGATGTATAAACTAGCTTGGATAGGTCACTTCTATGATTGTGTGCTTTTAATTTACATAGACATAGTTTAAATGGATACTGCATGCCTACGTTCTGGGTCACGTTCATTGGGACATTGTCGATACAGCAGTTTGTTACACTTGTCCTGCATGGAAGCAAATGAAAGGAAGTCCTTTGCGTATAAACTGTGGCATACACATCGATGATCTAATAATAAAATGGTTTCAAAAATAGTAGTCTACGTTGCAAGCTCATAGCAAAAAATACGTCCATTGAATATGAAGGTTGAATAGAGCCAGGTGGCGGGTACCCGGCCCAGGCATACAGTTTCTTCTTAGCTCATATACCAGAATGCTTATAGTTCTTGTACAAATTTCCAAATTGACCTGAAATTAATGGGCCATACACAGTTCACAGGAAAATTCACACACACAATTAAAGCAAGATAACGCAATATTAATTTGTCTTTAAAGGCTGGTGATAGTAGCTTACAACGTCATTGTGAATGCGATGCCGAGCCGGCCATATAATGTGGTCAACATACAAACATGAGGGGCAGGTATATCACATGGCATGGTCATCACTGGTATCTCGATCCTTGCCCGGCTTAAACGCAACTAACTTTAGGGATGGCTGTTTGGAACATAAAAAACTAATTCTAGACATTTACATGTAAGCAAATAATTTTAAAACATACATAACAGCAATGTCTGTTTACCAGATTATTTTAATGGTTTTTCGATTATTCAGCGAGCCAGGTCACCAAGTAGTAGACGACGGTTATACATCCTTCTATCTCACATATTAGCCTTATTGAGTCTAAAAATATCAGCAAATTCAAATTTGGTGAAGAGCATTTAGCAGATACAAATGTCACCAAAAACACTGGTGAATTTGTTGTATATTTATCGCAGCTCAATTATTACCCATGAAACTTTGAATGTATTTATTTCAAGTTAAAGCCGTCTGAGTAACGTCAACCCTGACGACTTTACCGCGATATCTAAAAAAATATTGACAGCAGCCTCACCAAATTTTTGTCAGAGATGTATCTTAGACGAACCAGGTTCTCATCCAAACCAGTATCCTCTGATAACTTTAAAACATTTTATGAAACTTTGAATGTATATGTTTGAAAGCCGTCTGGTTGGCGTCAATCCTGACGACGTTACCGTGATTATCTCCAAAAAAAAATTGACCGCAGCTTTACCGTATTTTTGTCAGAGTGTATCTTATGACGGACCAGGTTCTCATGCAAACCGATATACTCTGATATTTTTAGACGTTTTATTAAACTTTTAATGTATTTACTTGAAGGCCGTCTGAGTGGCGTCAAGCCCGACCACAACTACCAAATGTTAGTCATAGATACATCTTATGATGGACCAGGTTCCAGTAACAAACTAGCTTTTTCTTTGTATTTATCTTCAATGCCGTCTGAGTAGTGCACAAGGGGACGACGTTACCATATCTCAACAAGGATGCAACGCAGCTTCACCATTTTTTTTTTTCAGAGATGCACTTTATAGTGATGCACATTCCTTCTGCAAACCAGCTTCCTCTTATTATTTTTAAACTTGTTATGTAACTTTTGAAGTATTTATTTGATGGCGGTCTGAGTAACGCATAGTACAGTGGTGTCTCTTACTAGAACTCCCCCCCCCCCCAAGAACACATCCAAAAGTGCTCTTTCATTTCATAGACAACAATATGAAAATTGTATGTAAAGTATTCTACAGCGAAGTCTCAAAGAAACAAAAAGCATAATTGAAAAAAAAATGGTGGGCCCCCAGGATAATCCGTTCTCTGAACGCTATTTTTTATAATTGAAATACGAAACAACACACGTTGTACCGAAGTTGTGTGCTAACTTTATACAGTCCTGGCCGGTGCATGAATTGTGCTCTGTCCAGAGCCATATTGCTGTATTTCGTTAGCAAAAAGTTCTCATCTGTCCTATCAGGTAGTGCACCCACATGACCAGCAATGCAGTAGCTGTGTACTGCTGGAAACCGACTCCGCTAACCTAAGTCAAAATAATAATAATAATAATAATAATAATAATAATAATAATAATAATAATAATAATAATAATAATAATAATAATAATAATAAGGCCACAGCATAACGAAGATACAATATTTTCTCAAATACGGAATATTTTCGTTAGGGTGCGTAGCTAGTCACAATTGTGGTCTGCTACTACTACTACTACTACTACTACTACTACTACTACTACTACTATAAACGATTACAGCTTTAAGTAGAATGAATGTGTGATGCTGACAGGGCAATCCCCAGCCCGTGCATGCATGGGTATCAAATATTGACCTAAATATCCTGTTTTGAGTATGGGAAACGTCATGAGTCAAAAGCCTGTGGGACGGAAATTCAATGTAAATAGCTTCAAAAATCCGAGGAAGCTCTGACGAAAGACCTCCATCTTGAACTTTAAGACGGGTATCCGAGAGAGCTTGGACGAAAGTCATCCGACTTCAATCCAAAGCAGGAGTCTAAAGATCAGAGGTTTGTGCAATGCTGCAGGCCCATGTTAAAAGTCTCTAAAACTGCGGGTATTCTAATTCCAATTTTGGTCACAGTGCCAGGTTCAAAATTTCATACATGTTGTAAATATAGGACCTGTAGTGATTCCATTATCATTTGCCTGATAAACTGAACTAAATTACCATTAACAAACACTGAAGTATTAACTGTACATCTGGAGAAACTTTCTTTGATTCACTTTCATCCAACGTCTTAGCAGTCTGGGAAACTAAAAAACATATATATATATATATATATATATATATATATATATATATATATATATATATATATATATATTTATATCATTAATGCAAGTCTTTTCTCGCGATAGAAAGAACTGTCAGTTTATAATAATTTTAAGTTTCATGTTTTTCGATTGTGTTTTCACGAGGAACAGTTGTTTTTTCGTGTACTGTTGAACAGACTATTGTGTAGGTTGATAACGATGTAGAGTTTAGCTTTTCCTTTCTAAAACATGTTTTTGGGATACAGGTAATGCAAACTGTCACTGTTTTGGAACCTACCGGGGACCCTTACAATTATTAAATCGTGCTGAATCATTTCTATATATCATACTTTGATCGTTTTTAGCGACAAAATTTAATTCGGCACCTTAGGAAACTTAGATGACATATAATCAGAGCATCCTTTCCAGACAGAGAAAGATATTGGACATCCCACATAATCCCCCACTTACATTGAAATAATAAAATGTCAATTAAAAAAAATGTATATTCAACATATTACATGCAATGTAAGCTAGTGAAATGTTTTCAGCTGGAAACTTCACAGACATGAAACCATCAAAATATGTTGTCTCACATTAAAATATCTGTACTTAGAATCTGTTCGATGGAACCCTCCCTGCAGAAAGCCACCAATACAGGTCATTGCTGGCGTTAAGAACTGGTTTTGGTATGCAAAAAAACAGAGCTGGCGCTCGAAGGAAAAAATCTGACAATGTCACAAATGAGGAAAACAACCAGAATGAATTATATTCCTGTGCAAAACTGGGACACAATAAACATACTTAACAAAATGTGTGTATTTCTTTATTTTTGACCCTACTATATGTATGTGTGTACGTTTTCGTTTCTAATATATTTATGTATATATATATATATATATATATATATATATATATATATATATATATATATATATATATATATATATATATATATATATATATATATATATATATATATATATATATATATATATATTCATATTTTCATTATAACCTGATCATCATTGAAAAGTCCTTAAAAATGCAGGTTAGTCTCTGGCAACCTTAAGATGGATGCCACAAGCTTGATATTTATGAATTTATAATTTGGGGGTCTGTGAGAATCCTGTTTTCTGATTTGCCGTACAGGAATTGAATGCGTAGAAACCATTTTAAGGGTGATAAGATTATGAACCTGGCCCTGTTTTGTCCAAGTTTGAAATTATTGGATGATATCTGGCTGCCCTGAGGATCTGTTTACTATAGGCCTACTATTTACACCGAATGGAAATATATAGGTTGTCACATGGTTGTGGATGTATCATTCTCCACCCTCCCCCCGTATCAGCACCCGTATCGTCGGTCTCGTGACGATACGGGTGCAGGGGGAGGGGGCTGACACAGGGAGTAATAAAGCTACAACCATGTGATAACATATAAATACATACATACACACATATATAGTGTACTACGTGCAGATGCACTCATGTACAAGTATGTTTGGCCGCATCGTTGGCCCAACGTCATGTGCCTCCTTTTGCCACACGTTGCACCGCCGAAGTTGTGTGCTGCCTTTGGCCCACCGTTGGATCCCATCATTAGCTCATCGAGGGCCAATGAACAAATTGACGTTGGCTCGATATTGGCCCAACGCTGATATGATACACAGCCAGCGTTGGCCCAATGTGAACACGTTATCTGGGTTTCAAGCTTTCATTTTATCGCCCCTTTAGCCTCGTGCAAGCGATCTTGTACTTTCAGCTAACTTAAACAAATAAAAACACCATACACATGTAATGCAAAAACTGAAAGTGATCTGTTCTGCCTGCGATGCCTGCTTTGTCTCCCCCCCCCCTTCCGCCATTCTCCTTTTTTCGCCTGCCAGCTCAGGACCGAAGTAAATAAGTAGGTCATTTTATTGACCTCTTGAGAGTCAACTCTGACTCGTACTCTTAAGTCATAAGTGACTCACAATTCCCAGTACAACCATTACAGTGCCAGTATAAAACATGACATTTACCAAATAAGTTCATATATACCAAGTTGCACAGCAGCACAATTACACAGTGACTACCTAGAATTAAGTTGAAAACTTGGCCATTTCGTACATATGTGTATGTAGGTATACAAGTTTTCAAGTACATAACGACTATTTGTGTATGTACCTGTACGCAAAAATTCAAGTGCAATGGACGCAAGAGCATGGTGTACATAACGTGCAGATATGAGATATGTAGTTGGTATCCTACAAAAGCACCTGAAGACGACCATACGTGACTAAGACATGTAAAATCACACCGTTAATCAAATTACTCCTGTGAGTCATCAAGTTATAATGTACTATTGGATAAATAAACAATCATTCCGTACAAGCTAGCAGATATAAAATCTAACTTAACTCATTCCATACTATGGTGACAGGCAATGCCAGAACCACTGACTTAAGACTATAGGCATGTTGGTACTTGAATGAAAGCTCTTTCATGAAGAATTTAAATATGCAAATGTCGTCTAAAATCTAGGTAAATATACGGTAAAATCAGGGACTGGTATGGAATGAGTTAAACACGTCAACCCAATTTGGTCTAGATTGGCAAACAGCGCCAAGTATAGCAGCCTGTATCCAATGACGTCACAGTTACAATTATTACCACATCTACTTAGGAAGACATTTGTGCTAAAAAAAATTACAAGTCACAAGAGAATAATTGTATCTAAGCATGACATGATGAGAAGAACCTTCTGTTTTATATCAGTTTTATTAAGTTTAAAAAAATATTTGTATGCTTCCTTGAACAAATTGTTACGTCATATGTGAAGGCTGAGCGCTCTATCAGAAAATGAGGTGCATCGTCAACTGGTCTAAGATTACATCGTACACAAATGCTTTCTTCCACAGGGGGCTTCGGTGTAGCATGCCAACCCAATTCTATTTTAAAGTTGTGTGAGCTTAATCGAAATCGAACAAACCAATGGACATGCGTTACACTAGGTACGTTTGATAGGTAAGTTTCCAGGCAGAACTCCTTCTTTAATCCTCTATATAAACGCAGCTTTTTTGTTGACATCAAGTGAATATAGCACGGATTCACAATCTTGGATATATTTACATTATAAATTTTCTTTCTTAAAAGAGTATATACGTCTGCCTGTCGTTGGGAATACCAGAAAGGACTGATCTTAGCTGTAGAAAGAATTTTAACCACTGTTGACCATCCATTTACTTGATCTGCGTTATACATCTCAATTAGCATAGTGTCTGTTGATTTGAGATTATGATCAGATGGAATGTTAAAATGTACACCCAATATTTAATCAATCTGCTGTCTGGTATATTTGGGGAATCTCCCTGTATCCCTATACACACTTAGGGTAGGGGTTTGTTTTCTAGCACCCAGCATTCGTTTCAGTAAACGTAAGTGTACACCTTCAGCAGCACCATGTGATTTCAAAATGGTCCGATCCTCACAGCCATACTCCAGAATAGTAAAAACTTGATCATTTAATTATTCAAATAGATGGGGAAGGCTTGCCCACAGATCCATAATACATGTTAGGCTGAAGAATAGTGTTCTATTTGCTGCTCTGCCGAATAGGTAGGTATTTACTGTAAAACCGGCTTCTCTTCCTAGTAAAAAACAATACCTAAATATTTAAATTGTGAGACAGATTGCACAATGTAGTCATTACAATAAATGCAAGGAGTATAGTAATGCTTATTAAACATCATTATTCTTGTTTTGGGTAGACTAACAATAAAGTGGCATTTTTACAGTACTGCTTCAGTAAATGAACTTGCTTTTAAAGACCAACCTCTGCGTCCGATTCAAGTACCAGCTCATCAGCCTATAATACATGAAAGAACAATAATTAATCTAAATGAATAGCTGCTTCAGTGGTTATATGATTCCTAACAGCATAAAGGTACTGTTTAAAAAAATTTGGGGAGATGATACCACTTTGAAGAATACCATAGGAACAATCCTTGCTTTCATTTAATGTACCGTGTCATTTTACCTTGTTCTTAGCTTAAATTACTGAACACATTTCTTATAACATTTAAACAGTTGCCAGATATACCTCTTTGTCCAAGCTTATAAATAAGAACATACCAGTTTACATAATCAAATGCTTTGGTAAAATCTTCAAAACATGCAATAAGTGGTTGTTCGAGGAATTTCTGTTTTTCTATCGTGCTGGCAAGTACAAACATATTATTAATTATTCTTTTGTTTTGAGAAAAGCCGGCTTCAAAGACATCATCCTCTTCAAATTTATTGTTTTTTTTATATTAATCGACCAGTCAGGATGGATTCAAAGAGTTCACCCAGTGTCACAAGAACTATAATCTTTCTGTATTTAGCAGAGTCAGCCTTATTAGATTGTGAAGTGGGGTAATAATGCCTCATGACCATTCAACATAATCAATACTATATCTATATTTCTATAGATTAAACCTCGCTTTTTTATAATGAGAGGTCATGCTTTTCAAAATTATGCAAATGAGGGCTTATTAAAGTTTTAAATCTTCAATATCTTACATACTATAGTAGATATAGTTCCGAGTGTAAAGGAGTTCGATCATACCAAGGCAAAGGTCATCTCAAATGTCAAGGTCATGTCAAGGTCAAAGGTCAATTTTAGGCCAAAATGTCATTTTTGAGGTCAAGGTTCACTTCAGGCAAAGGTCATCTCAAGGTCAAAGGCCAATTTTGATGGTGGCTTTCTTCTAGCCATAACTTGATCAATTTTTATCTAATTTTGATCATGTCGGGCTAAAACTGTAGCTATTGTAACACTGCTCATTTCTGAAACTTTCACGTGAGCTCTAAAGGTCAAAGGTCAAGGTCATTTGGACCTTTGAAAGTTTAATCGAGTCATAACTTGGCCAAATTTCATCCAATTGTAGTCATGTTGGACTCAAATTGCAGGTATTGCAACACTGCACATTTTTATAAGAACATGTAACCTCAAAAGGGCAAAGGTCATTGTCATTTGGCCCTTTGAAAGTTTCATCTTGCCATAACTTGATCAATTTTCATCCGATTTGGTTCATGTTGGGCTTAAACTGTAGGTATTGTAACACTGCGCAATTTACATGTGACCTGTAAAGGTCAAAGGTCAAGGTCATTTGGTCTTTGAAATTTGCATTCAGCCATAAGCTTAATGTAATGTGAAGTACCAAAGGATAAAAGCTGTAGCATTTAAAATTTACAACTTTTGAAGGGACACCGATTTGCTTTGAGGCAAATCTGCTTTTCTTCTTTCTTTCTTTCTTTCTTTCTTTCTTTCTTTCTTTCTTTCTTTCTTTCTTTCTTTCTTTCTTTCTTTCTTTCTTTCTTTCTTTCTTTCGTTCTTTCTTTCTTCCTTTCTACCAGCAAATTTGTCCGACACTTTCCTCGGACACTATTATACATAGAAACTCCAAATTTGGCATGATTGTACCTCCATACAAGGAGTTTGTCCGTTTTATACAGAGCATAAAGATATGCAAATTAATGGCATTTGAAATTTTAAATCTTGAATATCTTCAAAAGTATGATAGATAGAGATGTCATTCCACTTCTACTAGGGGGTTATTGAGCAGTGCGCATCTAATGAATTTAAAAAAAAAGTTCTAGCCGTTTAAATTATGCTAATTAGCAGCATTTGAAAATTTAAAACTTGAATATCTTCAAAATTATTATAGATAGAGATGTCATTTTACCTTCTACTAGGGGGTTGTTGTCCATTGCGCATGTAATGAATCTGAAGCAAAAGTTGTAGCAATTTAAATTATGCTAATTAGCAGTACTTGAAGTTTTCAATCTTGAATATCTTCAACACTCTAATAGATAGAGATGTCATTCCAACTTCTGCTAGGGGGTTGTTGACCATTGCTCACCTAATGAAATAAAAATAAAAGTTGTAGCCATTTAAATCATGCTTAAAAACACCATTAGAAATTTTAAATCTTGAGTAACTTCAAAACTATAATAGATAGAGATGCCAGTCCAACTTCTACTCCTGTGTCATGAAATAGTTGTACATTGCCACACCAATATGCTTTGAAGACACACACACTAATTTGCTATGCAGCAAATCACCCTCGTAGTTTGTAGATACTCTTACATTAGATCACCATACCGCATTTTATCCATATTGTTTGAATACTTTAAAATTTCACCCTCAATAACACAAAATAATTCCCACTACAGGCACTGTATGTTGATGTTTCTGGTGGTTCATAAACACACCCCAATGGTACATTTTTATCCACATTGAAAAATATTGAGTCATATTTAATCCAACCTATTAATTCGTGGGTGCAAAAAATGCATGTCCATCTATACCTGCGTCACCTGAACAGTTTAACAGACCAGACTGTGCAGTGCCGCTTTGTTAAACTTTTCTTCAAAATTCGTTATGTCAGCTGTGTGTATATATGTCCCAGCTTATCAGCGTGATTTTACTTTCACTGTAAAAGCCTTTTACCCCCAGAATAACGAGCGCACGATGCCACAATGCCAAAAGTTCCTTTAAACTGTTCGACGTTCCGTCACCAACCACTTCACCCTTGACCAAGCGGCCTTTACTTTATATAATGTGAAGGGACGACGCAAGCAGTCGGTCCAACTTGTGACCAAGGCAGGACTGTTACACGGTGAAAGCAGAGTGACATTTGTCGTCCCAGACGAGTCAATTTTGTTAACGGAAAGGTCGAAAGCTGCAAATAAAAGAAAGCAAAGCCAGATGATCGCAATGTGTTTCACGTCGCAACAGTTTGGCGTGTAACTGGACAAACAAGGTAAGTAGGTCAGGCCCAGGGTAGTGGCCACTTGAGTTGGAGCGACTGACAATGGGGACATAGTGGGCCTGTGGTACCGGGGCAATATTTGGACCATGGGTATGAAGTGGAGGTGGATACCCGCTGTTTATAAAGGTGGTCATTAATGATCATTAATTTATTTTACTTGAGAATAACAGGGAAATATATATATATATATATATATATATATATATATATATATATATATATATATATATATATATATATATATATAGCCACCAACTCATAACCAGTCGGTTGCCAGACATACCCAGGACTTGCACACATTGAAAACGTGGTCTCCCTTGACGCAAGAGATATGTATAGGTTAGACGCCGCGTAGAGTTTTCCAATTGAATTAGAAGACGAGCGCGCAGCGCGAGTCTTCTAATTCAATTGGAAAATTCTACGAGGCGTCTAACATACTTATACTCCAAAAGATGGGTATTATAAAAGTATTTCCTACTTGAAACAAAGTTAAAAGACTTGATTTCGAAGAGAAAAGCGACAAGTAAGAGTACATAATGTAACGACCTTTGACACTTGACCTGTCACGCTCCCTGACCCTATTCAATGCTGGTCAACAATAGACACGCTGGAATAAATATTATGTAAAATCCTTGAAGCATCGTCTCAGCTGTTTAGCGTAATGGACAGCACGCTCAGCCGTAGAACACAGAATTCGTGGTTCAAACCCTGCCAGGGACAAACTATTTTTTTTTCATTAAAAAGTGTAGACAAAAATTGTCGAAGTTCCATTGCAAAGTCCCGTCATGAGGTCACTTGCACTTCAGCGGATCTAATTCAATTAGACTCCTAGGAAGAGAGGAGCTCTATGAAAATTAGACTCCGCTGAAAACAATAGAAATTGGGCGCTGAGGAGTATAAGTAAGGAAAATGACGGAGTGACACAACGGCCTTTGACCGTTGAATGCACAGAAAAGGGCCCGTGAATGTGTAACTTTGTTCAACTGCGTCGTTTTCAAACACATTTAACTTGATAATGTATTTTGACAGTTTGAAAAAGCAAGATCGAGACCACATTAACAACAAGTTACAGCCCGCAGGGTCAGCCTTATATTATATTTTCGATACACGACAGGCACTCGTAACGTCGCTCCATTATCATGTTTGATATGCTATGGAAAGTTCACATCTTCATTGTGGCTGGTTGCCAACACCGACATTCTGTATTTCGTGGAGTTAATTTTTTATTTACCAGCAATTTGTGCAACATTTCATTTGTATCTAATTATACATTAAAACTCCAACCTTAGCATAATTATACCCCCATAAATAGATTCTGGCCTTTTTACACAAAGGAGTGAACATTTTGAAAATTATGAAATTAGGGTCATTTGAAAATTTAAACTTTGAACACCTTCAAAAATTTTATAGGTAAGCCTAAAGGTAATTTTTTAATTTATGCTAATTATGGGCACCTGAAAAATTTAAATGTTGAATATCTTCAAGACTATAGGTAAAAGTGCCATTCCAACTTCACTGTATGGATTTGTGTTGTAGACGCATCCAATGAAGTATAAACAAAAATGATGCTAATTAGGGGCTCCTCGAAAGTTTAAATGGTGAATTTCATCAAAGCTATTATGGGTAGAGGTGCCATTCCAACTTCATGGCTCTGTGCTTTAGGCCCATGAAATGAACCACAAATAAAAGTTATAAAATTTTAATTAAAGCTAATTAGTGGTACCTCCAAAGATAAAATGTTGAATTGCATCCTATGAACCACTAGATGATCCAAGGATCGATGTCCTCCGGCCACATCATGTGTTGTCAAGATACAAGAGTATAAAATAGAAACAAGTCATAAGCACGTTTCAAAGCACGTATATTTGATTGCAGTAGGATGATCTTAACCAGAGTGGTTTATTTGCAGTGGGATTATCCCAACCAATTTTGACTATACTTTTATATGAACAGCCATTTGCCTCTTATTATTATACTAAATGCTCCAAATGTATGATATGGGTCATCATGACCTTGAAATTATGTCGAGGCCAAACAAAATAATTAAGCCTTGATTGAATTATTCTTTGGTACAAAAAGAACTGCGTTGCTTTAATGGTACTGGAAATATGGGGAAAAGGTATTCTGCAAAATACACCTTTAGGAGCTGAGCCCTATGACCTTGAAAGAGGTCAATGTCAACAACAAGGCACGGGCAAAATGCCACACACACGATACATCTGTCGTGTGAATTTCAAAATTCTACCTGAAACGGTTTATGGGTCACGGGCTGTGACGGACCCGACAATCCCTATCCCTACTACTTTAATGTCCCCCTATGCCACATTCAGAGGCGGGGGGCAATTAACAAATTTGTAGAATTTGGGGGGGGGGGGGCTTAAAATTTGAATGTTGAATATCTACCTTCAAAACTACTATGTTAAGATGTGCCATTCTGACTTCACATCCTTGATTTGTCCATCGTCAATTTTGTGTGTTTGGTTGTCATAATATGAAGATTGGTTGTCATAAAATGACGACTGGTTGCGGACATTTTTAATTTGCTTGCCCTTTATTCACACATAGCCAGGACCAAAGTACTTTCACGGTGCAGACCAACAGTGTTGTCATCTGGTGGTTGTTGTACAAATTAAAGATGTTGGCCACTCATATACATAGTATGACAACCAATATCAGTGTACAGTATTAGAATTTGCCCGTGTTTGCTCTCCACTTCCTGCAAATGTCGGCAGCTTTCGACAGACTTACCTACAGCTTGGAAGAAAAAGGTCTGTTTAACATAATAATCATAGGTTATTGATTTTAATGGCAACTTGTACATAATATCTAAACATTTAATTTTATAAGTGCACACAACAAAGTTGAAAAAATGACGGGGTATATTCCTGTTTTCAACTCGTGAACAGGGAACACGCAGATGACGTTCACAGTGGGCGTGGCTACCGTTGCGAACCTCAAGAAATCAATAGTAAATAAAGATGGGAACAGCATATCAAACATAATTAAATCTGTAGGTTGAGTTGAGTTAGTTGTGTGACCTAAATGTAGGATTTTACAATCATGGCTTGATCTTTTGTAATTTTTACCGTCTTTTCAAGCGTCCCATTCAAAAGTTTGTCCAAGTGACGTCTTATTTCATAAACTGTATAGATTAATTATTATTTGTTTAATTATTTCATTTATTTATTTATTTATTTATTTATTTATTTATTTATTTATTTATTTATTTATTTATTTATTTATTTATTTATTTATTTATTCGTTTATTTATTTGTTTATTTATTTATTTGTTTGTGTATTTATTTCATTTATTTATTCATCATTCATTCATTCTGGGTAAGGCTAGTCAGTTTAATGACTGTTTTTACATAGATAGGCAATGCTCTATGTGGTGTGCATCCCTGAGAAAATACATGAATATACATGGAAGCCTTTTCTTTGATAAGTGTAAATTTGAATTTTGCGATTTAACGTATATTTGTGCATAATTATGCTTGTTCTTACCACCACATACATAGATGCAGGGCTCTGTGCAGGGTTAATTTGCCACCTCTGTCCTGGTACAGCTCGAGCCTGAGTGATATATACGGCTGAACCACGCTATCTGGGTGAAGCTGTGGTATCTATCATTCCGCAAATCTGTATCACTAGGCTGGCAAAGAAAGCTGCATAACCAACCATTTACATCTTGAGTACTTTTGCCTATACAATAAACAGCCAATCAGAGTAAAGCTAACAATGAACTCCTGCAACCCCCCACCCCCACCTCCCAATAACTGCACAATGAAAACCCAATGCCAAGGGGACAGGATTCTGGCTTTCCTTGCAAACAGAATAGCTTTTTATTAAAGTAGAGCTGAATAGGAATGTGCAAATAAAGTAAAAACAAAAACAAAAAAGATAATAGGTGCTTGCGATGCACATGTAAGACCTATATTAAAGAAATGTCGCTTGATTGAACAAATAAAATTAGTTTCCATGTGAAGAAAACGACTTCTTTACTTATTGACTACATGTGTATGTATGTTGGTGCATTGGTGATGAACAGGTTATCATTTGGCTTGGCCCGTATCCGTCTGTGTATCAAATCAAGCCCCTGTATCACCTTCGGCCTCAATCGACGCAGGGCCATTTTACCTGATACACAGATCGATGCAGATTAGTCCATATTATAACCTATAAATACAAGTACTTGTCATCACCGAAGCAAGGACCTGTTACACAGTATGTATTTGCTGATATTTCACTTTCACACATTCTTTAAATTCAAGTAGGTTGTCTTTACCGAATACAAGGCAGAGGCAAGCAGCCGCCATCACCTAAAAATAAAGCTGATCGGTTCGGAGAAGATTTTTTTTGAAGATTTCACTGAAAATGAACAAGACAATTCGTTAAAAAAATCCTACATTAAAAATACAAAAAAATAATTGGGCATGAATATTTGAACAAACTTTATAGAGACCCACCCAAGGTGCACCACCACCAAGAACGAAGTGGATCTGTTAATGGTTTTAGAGAAGAATTAAGTCGAAAATGTGAATAAGCATTGCAATCCCCATTGATTTACACAGTAATCAAGAGGGATGTGTGCATTAACTTACCTGAAGACAGGCTCAGTTTGACCCACACACGAGCTCCATTTCCACCAACTTTCAGAACAAAGTATTTCACAATTTTTTGTGGCTTCGGTAGACGTTTTGAAAATTTAAAGCGTTTTTGCGTCTAATTTTCCTCTTATGGCCACTGTCCGTATTATTAACTTTCCCATTTGATGAATCATTTCAAGGGGTCAATATTCCATTGATTCTGTATATAATTCTTCCAAATCTTACTTTTTGAAACAAAACCAAAATTCACGCAAAGTACTCCTTATTTTTACTGGATTCGATAAACGTTTGGCAAATTAAAATATAGTAAAACCATATTTTTTTCTAAATGTAAATCACAAGTTCTGCTTTTTTTATTTACCTTTTACCGGTCTTTTTATGTCTATTTTTTCCCGAGGCGTAAATTTAATTTACTGATTCTTCAGCCCACAAAATTCACCATTTCATTAACATTCCTGGTGTTATAAGACATTTTTCCATTTGAAGGTTGGGATCCTGGCCAGTTTTAAATATTGGATCACAGTGTATCGCAATTACATTTGTATGTGTCCTATGGTAACTTACTAGGCTAAGAGTTTCTGTTGGATGCCAGTTTGTACTGTCCCCGTTAAAATAAACAAACTAACAAAGAATATAGATATGATTCAAGTTTGACTTATTTTAGCAGCAAACACACTTTAGTGTGAATATCTCTCTCTCTCTCTCTCTCTCTCTCTCTCTCTCTCTCTCTCTATATATATATATATATATATATATATATATATATATATATATATATATATATATATATATATATATATATATATATATATATG
This sequence comes from Hermodice carunculata, assembly GCA_964020975.1. Classification (NCBI taxonomy): domain Eukaryota; kingdom Metazoa; phylum Annelida; class Polychaeta; order Eunicida; family Amphinomidae; genus Hermodice; species Hermodice carunculata. Next base: position 9,156 of record CAXHWN010002740.1, on the reverse strand, counting down.
CCATAGCACAATTTTCAAACTCTACATTGAAATAATTAATATGTCCTCATATAACTCTAATGTCCTTACCGATACAGTGTAAAGTCATTATAAAACAGGCACGCCATACTTCAAAGGTCTTATTTCACACCCAATACGTTTATGAAAGAAACATTGCATAATAGAGGGATGTCATATGTTTCATCAAATAAATCCTATTTCAAACGATGGAAAAAATTATTTGCTTTTAAACAAAGTTACTTTATGGGTTTACAAAGCAACAGCGGATTTCAATTCAGAGTGAGGATATTTGACAAAAACCAACGTCTTGTTAACCGTGAAAAAACTGCGTATATTTTCAAGCACTACCTGATGTATGGAATGATTTTCTTTTGCCTTGAAAATAAGTCGAATTGAATTTTCAGCAATGTCCATGTGAATTATCCACATAGCATTGCAAACATTGTTCACTATCCCAAAGAATTGCCAGGTCACTTGCATAAAATAAATGACATATCTTTGTTTTGCGTAACGTAACGGTAACAATCATCCAGAAATGTATCGGATAGGTCAGTAATAAATGCACTAACTAACGTTGGGCATTTGTCAGGTACAAAAGAATATAAATAACTTTGGGCTACTGCATATGTGTAAATGCTACTGGCAGTAATTGGAGTACATGTAATAAAATATTTTTTTTCAGGTTTTTCTCACTTTCTTATGATATGGACTAAGGCTCATCCGTGATGCTCTCGTCAAAACTATTGATACATTCAAAAGTCATTATAATAATATTTTTAATAAGTCAAATTGATGTCTCGCCCGACATAATGCTTTGTTCTATCTATCAGGTTTAGAAGGCCTGTGGTGCCCCATTATTAGATACGTTCACCTTCGTGCAAAGCTCTCAATCACGGAAATAGTGAGCCTTTGGCAACAAATACAACTGGCGCTTCTTGTTGTGGGAGCAATGTACTGTGCTTTGTGACGTTATGGTATACTTTCCTCCCATGATGGACAAAAGAGGACCATACCCGTCTTACCGGTCTTATATACGTGTATCTTCATTTCCAATTTCGATGTGTTCAACTAAATCATAGTTAAAATGTCAAACAGGAGAACAGCTTCTAATATTCCATCACTGTATAGTCTCACATTATTGTTTTATTCTTTCAGGAGAGACCAATCTTTTGCTGGAGATACAAGTTTGCGGCAAATTAAAGGAATGATGGAGAGAATGGTCCCAAGCGTCATTTTGTGCCTGGGGGTTATTACAGTCAACAGCTTTCTAGTTCATGTCGATGCGTCAAAAATTTTATTATATCCATTGGCACAAGGTTTCAATTCGAGACTCATGAACATGGAGAAGATAGCCAAAATACTGGTGGACAGGGGCCACAATGTCAGTATGCTGATAAACTCTGATTACCGTCCTATAAAATTACCAAAACAGGTGGAAATTGTCAATTTCCCCGTTGCTCAAGATGTGAATCAGATTCATGACACAGACTTCATTAATTCTATTATAGCGACGAACGACAGAATAACCCTGGTGAAAATTATAGTAAAGCAGCAACTAGCCTTCTGTGAAAGTCTGCTTGAAAGCAGAGTTTTGGACAAACTGAAAAATATGTTCGACCTGTTTTTTGTGGACTACTTTGACCAGTGCTCTCGTATCTTGGTGGATTACTTAGACATACCCACAGTACTCTATTCAAATTTCGGATTTAGTACAGACTTGGATATTTTCTACCCGTCTCCGTTGTCCTTTGTGACGGGACCTTTCACAAAGTTACGGAATGTTGGTGAAATGGGATTCTGGGACCGAGTTCTCAACACCTATGATTATTTGTTTGGCATAGCATTGCTTAAAGTGTTCTTTTTCTCAAAGTATCAGGAAATGAGAGAACGGTTTGGCTATAATGCATCTTTGTCAGTAGACGATTCTTACCACAAATGTGCATTAATGATGGCCAATGCAAATTTTGCATTTGACTATCCCCGCCCTCTCATGCCGAGAGTTATAAACATTGGTGGCATATTTTATGAACATCCCAAACCACTGACACGAGAGTTCTTGGAAATAATGGATAGGTCCGGAGATGCTGGAGTTATCATTGTAAGTTTTGGATCCTTAGTCAAATCTTTGAACCGAGAAAAAGCACTGATATTTGCACGAGCATTTTCGCGACTGCCCCAGCGGGTTCTCTGGAGAAATGTTGGACACCCTCCCCCAGGTATCGCAAATAACACTCATATATTCTCATGGCTCCCACAACATGACCTGCTGGGCCATCCCAAGATGAGGCTGTTCATAACACATTGTGGCGTAAGTGGTTCCCACGAAGCAGTACTCAATGGCGTTCCAGTTATCGCTGTGCCTATTATGGTGGACCAGTTTTGGCATGCTGGAAAACTTGTTGATCGTCTTCAAATGGGCAAATGGATTGATTTAAATAATTTTTCTGAAGACGAGCTGTACGAGAAGATTAGTGAAGTGTTAGAGAATAAAAAGTATAAAGAAAAAGCCATGATAGCTTCAAAACTTATGAGAGACAGTTTCATGGACCCAAAAGAACACTTTATCTACTGGATTGAGTACGTCCTTAGGCACAAGGGGGCGCCTCATCTTCAGTCTGACGTTGTGGCTCGCCTTCGTTGGTACCAGTATTATCTTCTCGATGTTCTAGCTTTCCTGTTATGCATTCCAGTAATTTTCATAATCGTTGTAATTCTTGTTTTGAAGTGTCTATGTACGTTAAAAAACAAGCAAATGAAGCAAAAAATACACTGATACAACTTTTTAATTTTATAATTCATAAAGATGTTGTCTTCCCTCTGCCATTCAGCTGGTGATCCCAATGTACACTGCTCCAGTTTGGCGCATATATTTCGTAATAGGGACTCTATTTTTATATGATATATACACTGTATTGATTCTAATTATTTCAGTACGCCTTTTTGCTAGTAACTTATGAAGCAATACCTTTTGCACCTAAATTGAAAGCGAAGAAATTATTTGCATAATTTTGAGCCCCGTGGTTGGCCCAGCTCAAAGTCCAATAGTTTTTACTTCACAATATGTTTAAAACATCTGAAAGCGTTTCCATGGCGATCGGAGACATATTGCAGTGAAATATTCCTGTTAAGATCACCCAATGGACTGGAAAATGTCGTTCAATAGGGGAGGGGTCTTAATTGGGATATAGATTTAAGGAAAAACAGAAAACGGGTCTGTAAATTGGTGGTCTTAGAACAGAAGTGGTTTATGGAGGCAGTCTTAATTCGAGATTCTATTGTTAGGGAGTCTGATATGACAGAAGCATTCGGTCTCAAAATGTCCGTCTTCCCAACGCTATTTACTTAAGAGACAATATGCATATATGCTGGTCAAGTAAAAATAATTTAAGTCTGAGGCTTCTTTCTTGTTACAATGTACTGGTATTCTGGTTATGGTGTTTTCACCGGGCGTCTTACCTACAATCATCACTATTTCAGATGGGAACAACTTTTGTTTTTAACTAGAAAAAGAAGTGTCATGTTCCAGCCCTACTCTATCTTCTAACACCATATTTTTCAGTCAATATTTTGGGACGAATTGTGCTTATTTATTGTTACTGCCTTCTCATATAGTTGAATACAGCTGATAATATTACCTTGGACATCAATTCTGGGGGGGGGGTTGCTTTGTTTTGTTTTGTTTTGTTTTGTTTTTTTGTTTTTTTTTTGCCATGTTGTTTTGCCAGACCACATTGGGAATTTCAACGTGCATTCTGCAAGGCAATGCTGACATAGTATTGCACATCATTCTATGCGAAATACTATCATATGCGAGCCACCATATATGCGCGTGTCTACACTTTGAACATGGATATTCGTAACAATGTAATTTAAAATACCTTTATAATGGTTTATATGTTGTTTGTTCTTTACATAATACTAAATTCGAATAAAGTTCATTTGCCCCCTTTTCCTTAAACCGAAAAGAACCGACCAGTGGTCAAATATCGTCTACTTCGATGTTTTTAGCTCAGCTAGCCTAGCCAAGAGAGCTTGCCATCGCTCGTCGTCCGTCGTCTGTTTACAATTAACATTTTCGACTTCTTCTCCAAAACCACCAGCCATATTCACTTCAAACTTGGTGGCAATGTACTTTGGGTGAGTCTCTCCATTTTTTTTTTCAAATGGTCATGCTCCATTGACGTTATTATATATATATATATATATATATATATATATATATATGTATATATATATGTATATATATATATATATATATATATATATATATATATATATATATATATATATATATATATACATGTATCTTTTGGTCCTGTTTGGGGGCACATCTTACAAAAAATGTTCTCCAAAACCGCTCACCCAGTTGCTTTGGTATCACACAAGTACACTCCTAGGGACTTCTAGTTCTTCATATTTTTCACAGATAGCGCTGCAATTTTTTTTTTTTTTTTTTTTTTTTTGGTGCTATTTTCGATTTCTCTGAAACTGTGAGTTGGATTCACTGCAAGCTTGCTGGCGATGGTTCTCTAGTAGTTCTGCTCCAGATGTGTCCGTATTGTCACGCTCCAATGATTTTTGTATTTATATAAAATTATATATATATATATATATTTTGTTTTTTGTTTTTATTTTTTTTTTTTTGGGGGGGAGGGGGCAAATCTGAAAAAAAACTCTTCTCCGAAACCGCTCAAGTAATCTCTTCGAAATGACACAGGGACACTCTTCGGGACCCGTAGCCCTTAATTTATTCACCAGGTGGCGTTGTTTTTTTTGTTTTTTTCAATTTTTGATTAACTTTCTTAAGTATGTTTTGTTTTATTTTATCCCTGCCTTCATTGACGAGGATTTGTGTCCACTTTATCGTCTGCGCTAGGACATCGAATGTGAACAGCCTTGAACAAAACGTCTGGGAGTTGCGAAGATGTTTTGTCTTATTGCAGATATGGTGAGAATGAAAAGTTAAAAGCAGCTGTCAGAGTTATCCTGGTAAGAGAGATATAAGCTGCAATAGCGATTTAATGGCCCAGATAACATTTATTGATGAATTTGTTTGCTGTTTCAACAATATCCACGAGAATTTGTGTCGCATGAGTGTCTCTGCGCAGCTGACCTGATTTCAGTACGTGGACCACGTGCACAACAACATGGTCAAAATCAGATTGCTCACCTTGCACCATCAAACAACAGCTGGTAAAATATCTCCTCAGCTGTTTTGATACAAGGCCTCTGCTTAATTTGTTCAGGACAGGTGCTGCGCAGTGGCAATCGAAACTGTTATGTTCAGGGCAGACACATACATGTAAATGGAATGTTGAATCCCAGACAGACAAGTGTGTTTGTGTTTTGACATTTTTCGCATGTGTGTGCACGTGTGAAAACATGGCCCACCAACGAAGCGAAAAAAAGTCAAGTGTAGTCATGCAGACAATAATAGCCATCACAGAGAGCTGTTGGGGTCAGAGAGCAAAACAGCTCTTCTAGGGACGGTATTTTTACGATGGGACATCTTTAATTATTGACTTGGCCAGCCGACTGAACCAAGATAAAGGCCACTTTCCAAGCTAACCATGTCCATAACTGCAGCAACCTACACCAACACACATGGCGTCGCAAATGCATTCAAATGTGAAATGGTGCAAAAGTTAAAGAACATCGTACAAATACTTCTAAATACTATATGCACTCAACTAAAGCTCAACACAGGTCTCTTTCAGCTGTATCTTTGATTTTATGAACACGCGTAAGTCAGCTGAGCACAGACTGTGCACACAGCCCTCTAGTTGAGTGATTTCAAGAGTAATGCCACAGGCATATTCTGTTATGTAAATTCTGTTCGAATGTTCTGTTCGGAGAGCTTTCTTTGGCGCGGGTTTGGCCGCTAAGCGTCAGCCTCCATTGAAGAAGAAAAAAATTATGGTAATTTGTCAGGTATCTGGAATTAAAAAGTTGTCAGAAGGAAGAAAAAAAATGATCATTTTTTCTTACAAAATTTTAAATGGTGATACACCTCAGCATTTGAGATATTTACACCCAAGATCTGTTGGTCAACGGAACCAGTACAACGTTAGAACTGGTTGTAACTTATCTTAATTCGAGCCCCGACCAGTCTATTCAATGCATCCTTCTTACCATCAGTTGTTCGTCTGTGGAACGAGTTACCGCATGGCACTCGTGATGCTGAGTTTCTAGATGATTTGAAAAATAAGTTGAACTGCAATATGTTGTAACTAAATCCATTATTTTACATTGTTACCAGGCGAGTAGCTGTTTACACGCGCGCTTGGGCATGAAATGTAGCATGCTTATAGCAGACTTGTTTTAAAATGTTCTCGTGGACTCCCCTATGTGTGCCTCTGGCAGTGCAAATGAGGACGCTTTTCATTATTTTCTCGACTGTGCACATTTTAGGACAATCCGAGGTAGACTGCAAAATACTTTAATCTCTTTGGCACCACTTAAAGTCCAAACAATATTGTTTGGTTAAAACAACTGCACTTTAAAAGATAACGAAATGAGTGTTAGCACTGTACATGCATATATCCAATCAACTGGCATGCTCGGGCAGTTACATGAATGTAAAAGTGCCAGCAATTCTCCTTGTGTGGTTTTGCCGATCTATCTGTCTTCATTCAGTGATGCCCACCATATCACTCTACTTCTTGTGCGATCCGAAATTTTTTGAAAAATGGTAAGGCGTGTGGCATAGATACCCAATGAATTCTTATAACAAGCGGGATTATCTTTAAACAATTCATGTGTCGACTTTATCTAGCCAGTGTAAATTATGTGCGTCATATACAGAGTAGTGATTTTAGGGTTTTATTAAAGCCATCTATAAAGAAGTTTCGAAAGAAATGCTGTTAGACTGTCAAGGCTTTACGGTAACCGCTAATATATACAAAGTGTTTGCTTCACTAAAGGAATGTCAGTTCATGAGGTTTTTTGAGAAAGAATAAATCCTCGGTGAGTACCATAAAGCATATAGGAAGCATAGGAGACTAGAGGACTAACTGTTTGTATCAAAAGGTATATGCAATTGAAGGAAAAATAAGAAATAAACAACCTGGCTATCCTTTCCTGACATATCGGAAGCCTTCGATACGGTCAACAGAGTGAGCCCTTTGTGTCACTTACGCAGAAAGGAATACAAGATAAAGCATGGCGAATGACAAGAAGTCTTTATGAAAAAGTCGAAAATAAAGTTATTTTGGTCATTTTGAGAGCTTTTGGGTTGAAATATTAAACGGAGTCAAATAAAGATGTATCTCATCTCCGACACTGTTCTATATCATGATGTTAGACCTCATTAATATGCTCCAAGAAAGTAATCTTGGGGTACCTCATGGAAGTAGCCATGTATCATGCTTATTATATGGAGATGATACTGTTATGATACCAGAAAGCGAAAGTCGGTTGTCAGTAATGCAAATATGGCACATGTATTTGTTGAAAAATGGGGCAATTTAACTGTCAAAAATCTAAGATTATGGCAATTGGAAAAAGGATGGATTGCAATAAAAGATGGATGTTGGGCAATGTGGAATTAACAGAATGCAAAACATATATCTAGGTGTAGTTATTGCAAATCATTTTTCGGATTCGGCGCATGTAAAGAATTCAGTGAAACAAAAGGATCCCGGCTGCAGGGATATCTTTATTATATTCTATTTTATCATTAAAATGTGAATTCTATAACGTCTCTTGAAAGCATATGGGAAACTACAGTCCTCCCTTCCTTAACTCACGGAGGTGCTGTGTGGTTATGGAACACGAAGAGTCGGAGACCGCATTAAAATCGATACAGTATTCTATGGGTCGATTCAAATCTCTGGATCTCTCATGTCGATCTTTTCCTCAAATAATAACCGGTTCACTATACTTTCTTAACGTTCTTAAAGTCTTCTCTTCAATAAAAATATCTAATCTGTCATTATATATATATATATATATATATATATATATATATATATATATATGCTTCAAAGGTCTTATTTCACACCCAATACGTTTATCAAAGAAACATATATAACATGTATATGTATATATATATATATATATATATATATATATATATATATATATATATATATATATATATATATATATATCCTTTTCTTCAGTTGTGCTGCATTTTCTGTTTATTTTGAGCAGTTGAAATTTCACTGTTTTCTTTCAGCAAAATTTATGAAACGGGTAAGTCGGGACTGTATTTCTAGTATGTAACCATCATATACTTCTTGCTTCATGTACAAATGTAAATTAGATACCGGATTCAGATCGTTTAGTTCTAGTGAAAAGTCCGCTTCTTCAAAGTTTTGAAAAGAACTTTACTTGACCTTTAAAGGTGAAACACTTCTTGTCATAGTATTTAAGAAAGTTGCGTTCCTATGATACATGGGAAATTGATTTTCCCTTTTCTTTGGAAAGTATACATAGCTTCCTATCAACAATTTATTTCCCACTTTAAGTGCAGTTCAGAGTGTGTTCGAATTCATCTTGAAATGAATTAATCTGTTTTGAGAATGTGATTAATTGCATCTAATAAAAAAAAAACAAATATCAAATAATTTAGTCACGCACACGAGAATCAAGTAATTTAGGGTGCACAAACCTATGCACGTTTTCATTATCAGATTTTTATGCAACAGGCTTTTTCTTATCCGGCTTAGTTGGAGCTTGACCTTGACCCTACACCACAACGCAAACATTTTTTTTCCCTTTTTTTTTTTTTTGGGGGGGGGGGGTCTTTTTATATGTATAGACCATGTTACATTTGATTTTTCAGAGGCGCAGCCATACAGTATGAAGGTTACATCCCACATGTGAATGAAAAGGCTTTTGTTCGCAATTGGAACCAAATTGTACAATTGATCCAACATAATCTTATAGTATATTTGACACTTATTTTTAACTCCTCTTTAAAATCCATGGATCCGTCCCTACAAACTAAAGATCAGATAGCATTAGATTACGCCTAAAAACTCCCTAGATTCAACACCTAGCGATGAATTTTAACTCTTTAAGTGCGAAATTTTGGACTTGGTATACATCTTTTCTCGGTGTGCATTCCTGGGTTATATTCTCTCGAACTAGAGGCATTCCGGTACTTGAATAAAAGTTTTTTCTTTTTTAAGAGCAATACGAATCTGAGAT
>CAXHWN010002739.1:30231-60231 GCA_964020975.1 Hermodice carunculata | reverse complement strand
CTCTCTATTGCGGACACAATATATCAATGCATTTTTTGCAACTTGTTATGTTCCAAGTTGTAATGCCTGAACAATGCCGTGCATGTTAAGCTGGAATCAGACACTAATTAATCCATTGTTCAGTGGCCTGTAACACATAATAGACTCACTCAGCCAAGCAGTTAGGCTGCAATGCCTCAACGAACGTGCCAGGTGGCTCTGAGCACTGGTGCTCCTGTTGAGTGAGGTTGCTCACACTTTCTCTGTCTATATAAAACAATTAAGCTCCATAGAATAATCATTAAGCTTAAAACAAAGGACCCGCAGAGACTCATGTGAAGTTATTCACAATTTGTAACAATGGCACATACAGTTATACTGTACTCAAAGGATAAGATATCCCTGTGGTATGTTTGTTGTTTGTTTCTTTTCTGTTAGTAAAAGAAATTACGCAAACTTTCTTTAGCCTGGTAAGCCCATACATAGACAGTTTTTCCCTTAAAAGATAAAAACTGTAAAATCCCAAGTTAAGATGCGTTTGAGTAACGTGTCACGGACTTAATGTACAAAAACTGAGAGCAAATGTACCCTGAGATCACAAAAGTTCAGCCCCTGCCTATTGTGGACACCTGTCTATTGCGGACACTTTTGCCAGAACCACAGGTGTCCGCAATAGACAGGTTTTACTGTATATGTATACATACATATATATATATATATATATATATATATATATATATATATATATATATATATATTTATATATATATATATATATATATATATATATATATATATATATATATTACTGACTTTGATAGATCTGGTATATACTTCTGACAAATGCCAGATCACATGGTGACAGCCTTGAGAATTTTGATATTTTGCTTGGCTCCACTTGCATTTTGAAAAAAAATGTCAGTTTGTGATAGACACCCAAGCATATCCTTACCACAAACTGCACAACTACTGTATTGGGTGTGTACGAACTATTCAGCCATTTGTACCTGGAGTGACCTTTACTATCACGTACCCGGAAGGTCAAGGAATTCATGATCCGACACTCGGCAAGCTGATTGTCAACTCGAATAAACTATTTTTATGCCGACACTACACAAGCTAATTGATCTCAAATTGTCAAAGAATCTTTAAAGGTGTTACAAAATTAGAATCTAGATGGTCATTTATAACTTCAATCATGTATATCGGAGTTAAAACACCAGATAGGAAGATTATGGTGATTCTATGCTCTGCTGACTGGAATTTGCTTCTGCAAGTACAGACTTAACTAATCTATACATGAACTACACTGGTACTTTTCAATAGTTGACCGAGTGTTTAATTATTACCAAGCTACTGCCAAATTTGCTAGTGTGAGTTTTCAAAGTTATTCCAATTCAAAATTAACAACACCAAAAGAAAATCCATTGGAACATTCCTAGTAATGTTCCAAGAGTAATCATAGGTCCAGGATCCACCATTAAAGAGATATAAGGTAATGTATCTGTTTGGCCTTCCAAGGACACTAAAGATCAAAATCAACAAGACAATAAGTACATTTTTAATAATGTTTAGTAGTAGCCATAGGCCTATGATCCACACTAACCAAGATTTAAGCCATCATATAAGATTTGTGGAGTCGGGAGAAAAAAAAACGCTTGAACGCTACGAACCATTTACTGTCAAAAGATTGACAGTGTTGCTTGGTCATGCCTTCACACCTGGTGAATATTTGCCCGAGCAACATCTATGTGCCTTAAAAGAAAGCGTTACATACACCATTTTTATGATATCGCGAATGATGGCCTGGGTTGCTGCAATATACTAGTGTAGTTGCAGCACTTACCGACTCATGGTTCAAAAGTTTGATATTTCACAAACTCGTGAAAAATTATCCTATACTTTTATAACTTTTGCAACTTTTATCATCGTTAGTCATATAATAACATGCTGGAATTTAGCACGTGTCTGAATATCCATAAATATATATATATATATATATATATATATATATATATATATATATATATATATATATATATATATATATATATATACTTATATCTTATATGATACGATTGGAAGACCCTCGTTGCCAGTTAAATTGCAAGGGTAAAATAAATATAAAAACCGCTGGTGACGTTAATAGTAAGTCAATATTACTGAGTATCGAACCCTAACAAAATTCTAATAACATGCTCCAACAGTATATGATTTTTGTTGGCAGCTCCATTTCTTACAAGTTATTGTGTACCCAAGTGAAAAAAAAATCTAGTGACATTGGTCAATATAGCTCAATAACAAACCCACCCGATTTTCTAATAATATGCTTCTACGGAACAGGTATTATGGCAGTAGCTCAGTTTTTACAAGGGTTATTGGGCCGGAAAGAGTAACGGGGAGGGGGGTGGGGTGGGGTGCGGAGAGACATATTTCTGCATGCACAGACATAGAAATATGAACATTTTGTTGCACATAGATTCTGAAGGAAGTCAAACATTAACTTTTCGAGTCCCTCCCCATGACACAGATTTTGGCATATATCTCCTACCCTGTCGGTGGTGGAGGAAACCAAAGAACTCGTAGAAAAGCACCGTGCACGGTTAAAGTGGTAGGAACATTCTCCACATGCTTTCCAGCACAAGGATCGAATCCGGGTTACACAGGTAAAAGGCGAGTGTGTTACCACTCAGGCAGCCGTGCACCCTGATAGCATTGAACATCCAGTCGGCTGATAAGATCAAGGGTGTAAACATATTAGGGCCAAAATGTAATATACATGACCCCAGGTGTCAATATATGCAATAACGAGGCAATTGGCCATATACACTGTACAGCCTGAGTAAAAGAGGTTTTTTGTTTTGTTTTTGTTTCGGGGGGGGGGGGGGGTCGTCTTTGCACAAATGTTTAAATTATGAAATATAAATTGTTTATTGCATTATTATCTTTCTGTCGGAAACTTGGAACAGAACGAACTGGGAAACATCCTTATGCAAATTAAAAAAAGAAAAAACATTACATCCTCATCTTCTTCATCTAGGTGGTACAGGCGCACCTTTCAAACAACTGTCTTAAAGTAAAAGCATTTCACAAAACCATATTGACAACATAACAATACATGCACTGTATTGCTATATGTGTGCACATTGTCCCAAAGTCTATTTCCCACAGCTCCATCAAAAATTAAAATATCCTCATTATTTTCGCCCACTTGCGTTATCTTTAGTAGCGTAATATCACCTTGACAGTTTAAATAATTATATTTAGATGTTCTGGAGATAAAGACAAGGAGAACCTCAGCACACGAAATTCATAGAGAATTGGATAACAGGCAGTGGCATGTGGCATTTAAAAACTACGTAATCTCTGGTGACTCTGCATGCAATATCAAAGCAATTGGCTTCGTGGCGTATGAGAAGAAACGCCATTTTTTTCAAACTTAAATAAAGTAAAAATATTCACCAAAATAAGAAAATATTGCATCATCATCTCCTTCTCAGACTCGATAGGAAACCCTCTAGGGAACATCCATTTTCAAAATCAAAACATTCCCTGCAAAGATTTTTTTCAGAAATGGAAAATGTAAAAATTCTAATGGACGGGCGCAAACGGATGCCATCAAAGCCTAAACTGAAAAACAGTCATCTTTTATACCTTTAAGTAGAATGGAGAGCACAGCATAGACTGTAAAAAAAGGATGTTGTTTAAGACTAATTATAAATATTTTACAAAACCCTTTCAGAATTGTCACAGAATCTGTTCGTAGAGGCTAAGATGTGCTTCCAGTATATACTAAAATCCAGAATACATATCTATTTTTGGAAATACTATTTTTTTCTGTTGTGTAACATAAAAAAAAATAAATAAATAATTAAATTGCAGAAAAACATCAGATTCAGCGTCAGTCTATCTCCTTCCTACAGTTACTATGCTACATGCTTACCTGCAAGCAAAAATTCAAGCCATAATTAGCTCATTAAAAAGTAATTCGACAGCACTGTGAACCTATACGTTGCATGATTACAATACTTATTGCTTCATCGGGTACTGCAAATACTTCCCTGTCAGAAAACAAAACCTTGTATGTCAGCCACCACCTTTTCATCTGGAAACAACACAAGCATGATTTACCAGATTACGAAAATTCAAAGGTACCTGAAAAAACAAACTTTGCAGACTGAAGGCCTGTCAAGTTCACGGCCAATGCCAAAGTCAAATAGAATTTCAAGGATAATACTACATGTACAAATCGCTTTACACATATACCACAAGCCTATAGAACAATCAACAGGTAAAGGTCACGTGAAGGTCAAGATCACTTCAAGGTAACAATATGGAACGCATTTTTTTTTATTTTGTTTTGTGCTGTCTATTTGGAAGTAAGAGGTCATCTAATTATTAATTTAAATGATTATTTTGAAATATAGGGTCAGTATGTGGTGTAATAAAGCAAAAATTTGGGTAGTTGGGAGGGTTAAATGAATAACCAGCAATATTTTTTTTAATAGTCAAGGATGACAAGGTGTCACCCGGCATTTTTGTACTTTTTGTGACCCAGTAGTCATAAGCAGTGGCTGACTGGTGGGCCAACCCGACCCCGTCTGCTTTACGAACCCCGGTCAAAGGCATAATTTTATACAACACACATATCTTTAAAATTTTTTGGCAAGTTTAAAAGCCACCTGACAGGGGGACCCATGTGGGCTATTAATATCGCTGTGATTTAGAACAAAAATGTAGAGAGTGGATTAAGCCGTCTTTATTTTCTGGCTAAGTGGGGGAGGGTCGTCCATGACCTTACGAGTATCAATGAAGTGGTGACATAACTAGCTTTATGATTCTCCCAAGCAATGTGCCCCACACTGTTGAGCCAGAGAGGCAGTACCGAGGTAATGAATAAGTCTGTAGCTCTCTAAGTAGAGGTTGAATGAGAAAAATATCCTGGGTAACTGTGGCAGTATCCTGGGCAATGATGTAATTAAAAGTATATTCAATGCGTCAAGTCGCTACGGTGTTCGAGCATGCTTCCCAAAACCCAAGAGATAGTTCTCCATGTTGCTTTGACCAGTCTCAACATCAGCTATATTTGTATTGCACAGACTGATACAATAAATAAGAGAGGGCACGCCCACTGTGTTACAGATATAAGGTGTAACATCTGATGAAAGTCCAGGGCAACATACACCAACATCTGAAAATCTAAACATGGCTTTTCTAACCTTTGGAATCCTTTTGATACGTGAGCACCAAGTAGCCTTTCAGAGTGAAAGGTAACGCCTTGTACATCCAGCTTGTTAACTATCTCTAGGACCGATTCATTCCGGTACTATACAGGCTTATCTATAAAAGTGTTTTTTCCACAGATAAAACACAGGGACTCCGTATCATTAAATGAGAAACGCCATCCCGAGGCATACTCTTGACATATGTCCATGAGGGGCTGTAAATGATTAACAGTGCTAGGGAATAAGGCCAGGTCATCAGCCGATGCACAACTGTTGTAAGTAGGCGTGCACCTTTCGCATATCATCATTTTTTTTTTTAGGAGAAATGACAAGATCACTACAAGAATTTATCTATTCACCAAAGTTCTCACCAACAATTTCAAACTATGCCAATTAGAGGCACTGAAAAATGTGAAAGTTGAATATATCTAAATCTATTATACATATAGATGCTATTCCAACTTTAATCTAAAAGTTTGTGGCAAAGCCGCATCCAATGACCCAAAGTTGTAGGATTCTAATTTATGCAATTTAGGTGATTTTGCAGGATTTAAATCATGAATAGCCTCAAAAATATTATAGATAGAGGTGCCATTCCAATTTCAATCCATAAGCTTGTGACATTGCCACATCCAATGAACCATGATCCAAATTTGCACAATTTTATTTGATGCAAATTAGGCAAATAGATAAAATTAAAATGTTGAATAGCTTCGAAACTGTTATAGATATTGGTGTCTTTCAACTTCAGTTGATAAGTTTGAGACATGGCCACATCCAATGAACAACGAACAAAAGTTGTAACATTTAAAATTATGCACATTAGGCTAATACACAAAATTTATATTATTTACAACAATGGCAACGTGCAACATTTGAAACTGTTCTCATTTTGGAGGCACCCAGATTTGCTGTGAAGCATTTTTTTTTCTATTTCACATTTTTGACTTCTTTTCTAAAACTTTCAACCAGTTACACTTCGAAATTTGTGAGGATCTACCCTGGGTCCGTCGCTACGACGATGGTTTCATTAGTCACACTCCATTGACCATTTTAACTTTTCATGCATATTTTTTTTTTTTTTTTTTTTTTTTGGCTAAATCTTAAAAAATCTTCTTCTCGGAAACTGCTCACTCAATTGCTTTGATATGACAGAGGAACACTCCTCGGGACTCTTGTGGCGCTGCGATTTTTTCCTAATTTTTGATGATTTTTTGTGTGTTTTTACTATTTTCGGCTTATTCTCCAGAGCCGTCAATCCGGTTAAGCTGAAACTAGGTGGACATGTTCTTTGTGGAAGAGTCAAACAAATTGTTCACTACGTGGTACTGCTATGGATTCCTGATTTTTAACTTTTTTAAAAATTCGGTGCTTATTGGTAAATGAACCTTTCCTATTGACTTCTATGCAAGTCAATGGGCATTCCAATGCTAATAGACACTTTGGACTTCTCTGAAGAAACCGTCAGTCAGATTGGCCTTAAACTTGGTGGCAATGTATCTCAGTTGGGTCCCTGCCAAGTTTTTTTGAATGGTCATGCTCCAGTGATTTTTTTTTTTAGGTGATTTTTTTGGAAAATCTTTTAAAAAGTTTTACATGGACATTTCTTGTAATGGTTATAACTTATAATTTTTGGCCAGATTTGTGCCAAACTTGGTTAAGATGTACCTTTCATAAGTGTGTACATATTTTGTGTAAGTGATCATGCTCCAATGATTTTTTTAACTTTGACCTCATTCCCAAGGTGACAAGACAACTGACATGAAAGTTATTGTTCACTCGATAACTTGACATCTGTTTTGAGTTAGAAACTTGATGTTGCATATGTTAATGTTTCACTATGAAGGTCACGCTTAGACAGTGCAGGAGTGACCTTGACCTCGTTTCTAGGATCACAGTGCAACATACATGAGTTTTACTCTTCACTGTAACTTGAGAGTACTTAAACAGGAACCTTGATGTTGCACATGTTAGTGTTCTTCCATAAAGATCAGACTTACTCAATACATGGGTGACATTGATCCTATCCCAAGTTCACAGAGCTGCAAGTGTGATGAATCTTTAGGTTAGCTGAGTATGGACTGTTAACACAAAAATCTTGTTACTTGTTATATTTATATGCAATGTTCTGCTGCTTTGCACATAATCTGTCCACTAAAGTTAAAGATATTAAGCAAAATAATCAAGTAAAGATTTAAATGATGGATTCATGGAATTAAGCCTTGGGCTTATGATGAATTCATTTGACTTCAGACGTATACCCTTCGTTTGTAGGATCATGCATTAAGAAATAAAATAAAAAACATAGCAGCAGCTTTACTTGCACCAGTTCTCCATGGGCTATATTGCACAGATTGGACTATGAATCGCATCCTTCATCTCCATGCATATGTGTTGTATTGCATGTTGGTACATTGTAATCATAATCATATATTTCATGAACAAGAATGTGGAATTAAAATATATATACATTCTGCATGGCCGTTAGTGACATGCAACTTGAACTCACACGATGAAAAGGGTTCGCTGGAGTGTAGACATAATTTGTCAGTTACAGCATAGATTCAATTGTTGTTTGCTGACTCTCGGGTCGAAACACACGTATCAATAAAATATTTAATGTAAAAACGAGAGAATGGTGGAATGGTGTACAGTGTACTGTCTTATGCATGGGGAGGTTTTAATTGAAAGGATTTAGTATTTCTTGGCGGGACATATTTATCATCTTATAAAAAATGGCAGCATGGATTAGATGCAGGTGTGCCTAAAAATATATTCAGGCTTGTCTGTTTGACTACATTTAAATTTTGAGAAAAAAAAAATCATATATGTGAAACGGAGATATTAACAAAATATTGATATTGAACCGTAGACTATCCTCTAGTCATACACTGGTGTGAGACAAGGAGAATAAATAAACACTATGCCCTTGAAACTGTTTCAATAACATTTCTAACCATTGTAGGATCACCCATATTAGGTCCCACACCACCCCACTATATACAATGACTGATCCTACAGTGTATAGGATTCTCTTTCCATATTTGGGAGAGATTCCATGTTCAAAGGCTTTTTTGAACTTCACTGATGAATTTGAATAGCCAATCACAATCAGGACGTCGCGCTCTTGACGTTAAAAAGAATATACGTAAAGCCCTTGGTAACGGCACAGTTACCGTGACGTATATGGGTGGGCCGCATGGCAGTTAGTCTTCAGTCCCTGATGAGATCCACCTTGATTGAAACCGGTCGGACTATACCTCTGTGTACCTCGAGTCACCGTGGCCCTTGCCCCGCCTCATTTACTCTTTGGACATATTAACAACTCAACTTGGAAAACCAACAGTATCAGTAGGACTTTTCAATTGATTAATTTTACTGTGTTAAATTAAAGTATCCAAGGTAAAATGTTCACCATATTAATGATCATGTAAGGAGGAATGTTATAACGCATCAAATAAAGATTTAACTATATGGGTGGTTTTAATGTAGAAAACTGATCTACAGTCTGTCTTAACTCGTTAAGAGACCTATGACCCTACAGATCATAGTATGTACAAACATTTCAATATTACATATTCATGGTATTTTATATGACCATACATACATTCACATCAACGTGAGTGGATTTTTTTTTTAACATCACAAAACTTTCTTCCTGACGCCAACTTAAAACACTGGGGTTTTTTTTCGAAAATTTATTTTTCTGAAAGCTAATTATTGCGCAATGATGAACCAATAATCTCACACATGAGCTGATGTTAGTTTATGAATCATTACCATTAGGTTTATTTTGAAGTATGCTAGTTTTATTTTTGGGGATTATATTCAAAACTGATTTTTGAATATTTTCAGTAGTTTTTAGGAAGAAAAGTTTTTCTTGGTCCATCAAAAAGTCATAGGTATTGGGCTGTTGTCAAAATCAATAGCTGGAGCAACTCGCATTGAAGTTATTGAGAATAATATGGCAAAAGAAGTTCATTTCAAGGGTCTCATTAGGTCATACAGACTGTAAATCTAAACAGTAGTGTGATTATAGGAGGGCTGTGTGAACAGCCCATGCTCAGCTGATGTAGAGATTCATCACACTTGTGTTTCTGTAAACTTGGGATAAGACAAAATAGGTAGACACTTATCAAAGGTACATTCCTACCAAGTTTGGCATAATAACCAATAGGAAAGGTGCATTGTAAACAAATACGCGAATTGAAAAAAAAAAAAAAAAAAAAACTCACTGAAAATAAAAAAAAATCACAGCAATGCCACCTAGTGGACAACTTTGTTTGACATTTTTACAAGGAACATATCCACAAAGTTTCAGCTTAATCTCAGGGACGGTTCTGGAGAAAAAGTTGAAAATAACGAAAACAGTCTAGAAATCATTATTTTGTTTTAGGTACAGCGCTACCTATTATACAAATAAAGAACTAGGAGTCCTCAGGAGTGTTCCTGTGTGATATCAAAGCAATTGGGTGAGTGGTTTCGGACAAGTTTTTCTTAAAGATTTGTCAAATAAAAATAAATTATTAAAAAAAAATAATTAAAGAATCGCTGGAGGGTGACCACTTGGACAAACTTGGCAGCAATCCACCGAAGGTGAAGGGCTACCAAGTTTTAAGCGAATCTGGCTGATGGTTCCAAAATGTGAATTAGCATTAGAACTAGAATGCCCTGTGACTTACATAGTAATCAGTAGGAAAGGTGCATTTATCTATAAGTATCCAAATTGAAAAAATAAAGAATCCACAGCAGTGCCCCCTACTGAACAACTTTCTTTAACTCTTCCACAAGGAACATATCCACCAAGTTTCAGCTCAATGTGAGTCACGGTTTTGGAAAAAAAGTCGAAAATGGCAATAACACATAAAAAAAAAAAATCATAAAAAATAGCAAAAAATCGCAGCGCTACCTGGTGAATAAATTCAGAACAAGGAGTCCTTAGGAGTGTTCCTTCTTGATCTCAAAGCAATTTGGTGAGCGCTTTCAGAGTAGAAGACTTTTTTAAGATTTGCCACCCCCCCAAAAAAAACATTAAAAAAAAACCCAAAAAGCAATGGAGCATGACTATTTGAACAAATCTCCTAGAGACAGACCTTAGGTACATTGCCACCAAGTTTGAAGTGTATCTGACTGACGGTTTTGCAGGAAAAGCCAAAAATATTAATTAACATTCGAATGCCCATTG
This sequence comes from Hermodice carunculata, assembly GCA_964020975.1. Classification (NCBI taxonomy): domain Eukaryota; kingdom Metazoa; phylum Annelida; class Polychaeta; order Eunicida; family Amphinomidae; genus Hermodice; species Hermodice carunculata. The sequence goes on along the minus strand of CAXHWN010002739.1, from coordinate 49,842 downwards.
ACTTGCATAGTCATCAATAGCAAAGTTGCATTTATTGGTGAGTACCCGAATTGAGAAAATCGTTAAGAATCAGGAATCCGCAGCGTTGCCTCCTAGTGAACAACTTTGTTTCACCCTTCCGCAAGGAACATATCCACATAGTTTCAGATTAATCAGAGTGACGGTTCTGGAGAAGAAGTCGAAAATATTCATAACACACAAAAATCATAACAAAATAAGAGAAGATTTTTTCAAATTTGCCCCAAAAGAGAACCCAAAAAATCATTTAAAAACTCAATATATCACTGGAGCATGACCAATTGAACAAACTTGGTAGAGACCCACCCAAGGTAGATTGCCACCAAGTTTGAAGTGAATCTGGTTTACGGTTTTGGAGAAGTCGATTGTTGACGACAGAAGACGAACAAAGGACTTTAAGAAAAGCTCAACTACGGACGAGTCATCTGAGCTAAAAAGCTGGTTGCAATACGGGAGTGGTCTCTTTATGGGGGATTTTAATTGAATATTCTACTGTTTTATTAGTTTATACAATTATATGCATGCCAAATAACAGTCCTTGAGGAACAAATGTATACAATATATATTATTTTGGTTTGAATTTCGCACGTGCTTGTATTTAAATTCATACAGTGTAAGTCACCTAAACTAGAAAATATTTTAAAATTGACAAAATGATCCAAAAGAGGAGGGAATTTACAGTAGAAATAATATGTATGTTTGTCAGTGTAACATATTTTTTGTTTATTATTTGGCACAATTTAAAGTAAGAGATGTCGGGGTATAATGCAGCATATGCAAAGTTTCACCTTTGTCACGCTGGTAATTTCATATTACCTGCATGGGCATCATAACAAGTTAACAATTTCATGCCTTTCAAGATGATCTACACAAACAAGCTTTTCATAATAGCCTTCTTTAATATGTACACAAGGCCAAATCATTTTTCTTTTTTCAGTTTACGGGCCCTTCCATTTTCAAAATTTGCAAAAAATTGGGGAAAATGAAATTTAAAATGGGGATTTTTTCGACCTTTTTAAATCAGTACATAGACCTATAGACAAATCATTTAAGGTCCTGTTGATTTATACTTTTCTCAGATATAGCCAGCTCTTAACTGTTTCTTTCAAATACAAAAGCTTTAGAATACAATGTTTATAGATTTATTCTATTTAACTAACTTGACAGAGCAAAAACAAAAGAACATGATTCACAATCTTCATTATCTCTGGCTTTTTTTGGACTCCCTCCTGTTTTCAAATTTTGGTCATCTAGGCCGCAAACCGAGAAAAAAAAAAAAAAAACAATGGGGGGGGGGGGGTAATTGAAAAAGATTAATCACATAGTTACTGTTAGTTTGTATGACTTTTGGAGGATTTCAATGTTAAAAGTGTTTCATTGGTTGCATTTTGATTTAAGTCAATGCACAAAAAGTCAAGAATTGATAATTTAACGAATGCATTTTTTATTTAATGAATTACATTAAAATGTTTATATCCATTACATAAAAATACTAAAACAACTGATTCAATATTTCAGTTTCACTCTCTACCCTCCATGGTTACAGACTGTCAGCATGGACAATACGATAAGAATACATTATGATTCTCATTTTTTCCAAATGTTGAATAAAATCTTAGATCAAACATTGTATATTCTCAGTGTCAGCACTACATATACCTCAATTGGCAACATTCAATGTCAGATGAAAGATAGAAAAATGAAACATACATTTTGGAGTATATTCAGTGATAGTATGTGCACTTGGTAATGTTTCTGAGCGGTCGGCTAGTCAGTATCACACAAAGGTTGCCATCACTGGCTTAAATTTTGATAATTTACTGTTTATGGTTGAAGATTGAGGATTAATATTATGGATATTGGTGGTATAGATGTTTTGATATTGTACAAGAAGGGCAGAAAATGTAGCTTTATCTTCAGTACAAAATTGGAACACGTTGACATAGAGAGACACTTGAAATTGACATGTAAACTAGCTGAGAGTATTTTAATATTTCATAGTTGTGGTCAGATATTTTTTTTAGAGATAAACAGTTCTGTATGCATGTGCTCAAACTCTGTGTGAGTTGTCTGGGGGTGGGAAGTGAGGTTCATGTTCATACCGTGCCAAATCTCGACAAAAAAGACCTGAAACTAGGGCCTGTTTTTTTTTTTTTTTTTTTTTTTTTTTTTCTTTTTTTTTTTTTGGTTTTTTTTTTTTTTTTTGTTTTTGTTTTTTTGTTTTTTTGTTTTTTCTTTTTTGTTTTGTTTTTTTTTGTTTTTTTTGTTTTTTTTTGTTTTGTTTTTTGTTTTGTTTTGTTTTTGCTTTTAAAAAGCTTTCTCCTTTGTGACACAGGAGGCTGATTACACTAAAACGAAAATAAAATTGTATCCATCGTAACATCATATTATGGTCATGCTAAGAAAGGCTGGTTTACATACAAGGACCAGATATAAAATACCCCTATTCCCTATCACCATATTGTTACTGAGTAGCAGCCTGAACCTATTTTCATTTAATCATAATGGGCAGTGTGTACATGGCTCATATCAATGTATTACCAAGAATATAGGCAGAGGGTTGCTTATTTTTACTCCATTCACCAGCACCTTTCATAGGATTTTTCACAGTACTTCATGTCTGCACTCAAAATTTATATTTATAATTGCAGAGAGTTTATGGGGTTTCTCCGCATACCTTTTTGGTGTGTGTGTGTGTGTGTATGTGTGTGTGTGTGTATGTGTGTGTGTGTGTGTAATATATGTGAACATAGATCTACTTTATTCATCTGTAGCTGTGTTCAACATCTGTCGGATCTCTCAGTATCCAACTTCTACAAATCTGAGATGCTTGTTATACATGTAAACTTTTCTGCACACAACATACAACTGGACAGTGCTCTGTGGTCACCCAGCAATGTAGCTTGTGTGTGCCCCTGACCTAGGAACTAAATGTTACGCATCTATATGTAATGTGTCAGGGAGCCGGGAATGTTTGTGTTACCGCTAACATGTGTGCTGTTTTATTGCCATGATAGGACTACACTTTCAATTAGCAGTGGGCTCTTGTTTCAATGTTAGAATTTTGCAAAGGTAGGGGAAAATTCAGGGCTAGTCGTATGACTCGTAGTGTGATACTGACTGATTGCAATGAGGGCGGGTGTCACTTTCACCTGGCTTGATCAAATTGCCATTATGTGATGCCGATGTGTGTGTGCGCACACACACACACACACACACACACACACACGTGTATCAACGTCCCATGCCGATAACATGACACCCTATTGGGAACCAATGGCTGACACCAACTTGAGAGCAAGAATGCATAAACAAGTGGATAGCAAGAGGGTACTCACAGAACAAAACCCTGCCGGAAAAAAAGCATCTTCCTCAACAATCATAGTTTGTCCAGGCCACTGTTTCCATCATTACAAATGATGATGTGAAAACCTGGCAAAAGTCACATATTGCGATGAATCTCAAGACTTGTAGGCCTATGTACCCAATGAGAATGCATGGGTTCAACTTAACACCATGCATGTGAGTATGTGAACTGGATGGGGTTGGATGGGGGGTGGGGGTGGGGGTGGGGGGAGGATCCCACGCAGTTCAAAGAGGATATGTGCTGCATCATGAAAGTAAGTTTTATCTATCTGTCAAGGAATATTTTCACAAACACTGACGTAGATGCATGTAATGCATGTATGTGTGTTCTGTGTCATTTGAAATGAGTTGTTACAAGAATAATAATGCTACCAAAGCAAATAGCCTAATTTAGCTGATGCACAAAGAGTTTTTGTTGTTTGGATGCTGTTCATGCATGAAGGTTGAGTGTATGGGGGTAAGCAGACGGGGTCCAATTGTGCTGGTAGAGTAAATTATTTTTCCCCAATACAGAGTACAGAAAATTAGAATATTCCGAAATACTGGCCAGTAGGGAAAATTGTAGGCCTTCAGTATGATGTTGGTACTCAAAAAAGAATATGCCCCAGTGCCGCAGTGCAGAAATACACTGTACCCTTACCCTCAACACCCCAACAATATATTGCTGTAGTTTATTCCTGAATTCACATAGTGATAAAGACACCAATAATTTCAAATTGGGATCTTCATCAGATTGAAATTACTTTGTACCATTGAGTAGGTTTTATCATTTGCGTGCAGCCTAAACATCATATTTCCAATGTATCAAATGGAAATTTTTATTGATCTTCTTTCGTTCATTTTGCCACTTACAATTCTGTACTCACTGGTTGGGCCTCTTCACACTCATACAACATGGTGGGCTACTTTTTAGACCAAGCACGCATTCACAGGAGTATTTACACACGTTGCGATGTGTCGTCTGAGTTTTTTTTTTTTTTTTTTTTTTTTTTATGTCAGTCTGGTCAAATTTTGTACTGTAGATAAAGCTACATTTTCTGTTTTTTTGACCATATCAAAACATTTATACCACCAATTTCCATATTAACCCCTCAATCTTCAGCCATAAACAATGAATTATCAAAATTTTAAACCAGTGATGGCAACCTTTGTGTGATACTGACTAGCCGGCCGCTCATTTTCATTACGAATTGCACATATTTTAGATTCTGTCACTGCATATATGCAAACAAGTATGTTTCATTCTTTTAATTTTCATGCGACGTTGACTGTTGCCAATTAAAATACATGTAGTGCTTACGCTGAGAAAATACATATCTTAGATTTCAATCAACATTTGGACAAAATGAGAATCAAAATGTATTCCTATCATTGCCCATTCAGACAGTATGTAACCAAGGAAGGTAGAGAGAGAAACTGAAATGTTGAATCAGTTGTACATGTAGATTTTTTATGTAATGGGTATAAAGATTTTAATGTATTTCATTAAATAAAAATGCATTCGTTAAATTATCAGTTCTTAACTTTTGCATTGAGCATTGTCTTAAATTAATATACAACCAACACTTTACTATAAACATTGAAATCCCCCCCCCCCCCTCAAAAAAAAAAAAAAAAGTCATGCAAACTACCAGCTGTAACCAGGGAAATGCCTCTCTGGCACTTCCCTGCCGTAACTATGTGATTTGCCTTTTCCAAAAAGCCACCCCCCCCCCCTTTTTTTTTTTTTTTTTTTTTTTTGTGGTTTACGGGCTAGATGACCAAAATTTGAAAATAGGAGGGAGCCTAAAAAGTCAGAGATAATGTAGATTGTAAAGAATGTTCGTTTCGTTTGGCTCTGTCAAGTTATGTAATTTGTATTCTAAAGCTTGTGTATAATAGGAAGGAGCTAAAAGCTGCTTATTCCTGGGAAAAGTGTAGATTAACGAGATATTAAATAACTTATCTATGGGTCTATGTGCCTATTTTGAAAAAAAAGGAAGAAAAAAATCAATTTTTGTAATTAAAAAAATGATGTGGCTTTGTATACAGAAAGGAGGCTATCATTAAAAGCTTGGTTTGTGTAAGTCATCTTGAAAGGCATCCAATTGGTAACTTTTTATGATGCCCATGCAGGTAATATGAAATTACTAGTGTGACAAGGGGATATATTGCCTCTACTACATTCAACCCTGGCATCTCTTAGCTTGAATTGTGCCAAATGATAAACATTAAATATGTAACACTGACAATTTAACATATTGTTTCTACTGTAAGTGAGCTCCTCTTTTGAATGATTTTGTCAATTTCCAAATATTTTCTAGTTTTGGTGACTTACTCTGTATGAATTTAAAACGGGTGCAAAATTCAAACCAAAATAATATATCTTGTATACATTTGTTACTCAAGGACTGTTATTTAGCATGTATATAAATGTACCTACCAATAATACGGTAGAATATTCATTTAAAATCCCCAATAAAGAGACCACTACCCTCTTGCAACCAACTTTTTATAATCACACTTCTGTTTACATTTGCAGTCTGTCTGATCTAGTGTGACCTCTAAAATGAAACCGTTTTATCATTCACAGTAACTTCAATGTGAGTTCCTCCTGCTATTGGCTTTGACTAAACCCCTATACCAATAAATTTTGTTGGACCAAGAAAAAAATTTCCTTTATAAAAACTGCTAAAAATACTCAAATATGAGAAATTTTGAATAAAAAAATAAAGATTTAATTTCTAGCATACTTCAAAATAAACCTAAGGTTAGTGAATCATAAACTAACATCAACTCCTGTGAGGTTAGGGGTTCATCATTCTACAATTATTAGTTCTTAAGAAAAATAAAGTTTCGTTAAATAACCAGTATTTTAAGTGGTCATTAGTAGGAAACTTTTGTGACGTTCAAGGAAAATCCACCCACGTCTATGTGGAAGTTTGTATGGTCATGTGGAATAACATAAAATGTAATATTGAAATTGTTGTACCTTATGGGATATTTAGGGTCATGGATCTCTTTAAGAGTTAAGGCAGACTGTATGTAGATCAGTTTTGCACATTAAAACCACTCCGAGTTAAATTTTTATTTGATGCGTTGTAACATGTATCCTTACATGATCATGAATATGAGGAACATTTTACCTCGGATACTCTAATTTTACACAAAATCTAGTAAAAGTCCTACTGATAGTGTTGATTTTCCAGTTGAGTTGTTAATATTTCAGTTTCACAAAAATGAAGCTGGTTGCTCGTCAAAATTGAAACGGCAAACTTCATTCTAATCTATTGTACCATTTCTTTATGAGATTATAAATATGTAGATGTACATTCACAAAATACTAAATCCATTCAATTAAAACCTCCCCATGCATAAGACAGTACACCATTTCGCAATCCTCTCTTTTTTATACTTAGTTTTTATTCATAAGTGTGTTTTGACCTGAGAGTTCGCAAACAGCAATTGAATCTATGCTGTCACTACCACATTATGTTAACACTACTACGAACCCTTGTAATCATATGAATTCGAGTTGCACGTCAATCGCAGCCCTGCAGAATGTGTTTTTAATTCCATATTCTTGTGCATGAAATGTAAAGTTTATGATTAAACTGCACCAATATGCAATATAACACATATGCATGGAGATGAAGGATATGATTCATAGTCCAGTCTGTGCAATATAGCTGATGGGGAGTGGGTGCTGGTAAAACTGCTGCTATATCTTTTATTTGTTTTTTAATCTATAATCCTACAACCCAAGGCTAGGTCTGAAGTTTAAAGTTTTTTTGCAGAAGTTCGAGTCTGAATTTCATGAGTCCATCATTTAAATCTTAAGTTTATTATTTTGCTGAGGATTTTTAACTTTAGTGAATAGGCTATATGCAAACCAGCAGACCTTCGTATATAAATATAATTAAAAGGCAACCAGAGATTGCGAGATCCATGCCCAATCACCTCATTTATAACCTTGCTAATTACAGGTCTCGTTTTAGAATGACTGTAGTCAGTAAAAATAGGCTATCACTCTGACCCAAATACTTGACATACTGACCTACTTTTATGTATGACACACTATTGTGTCCAGATACACATGTGTGTAAAGTTTCATGATTTTCAGATTTCTGTATGCCCCTCCTCCATTAGGAAAGGGGCATAACGAGGAAAAATAATAAAATGGAGTGTATTTTGAAACTGATGCAATAGGATCATTTGGGATTTTCCAAGGATTAAAAATACCAGCCGCGATTTTCAGACCTTCAAAGTCCTTTTTTTTTTTAATGGAACTTCCAAGTGTTTCTTAACAGTGTATGAACCAAGTATGCATCCAAGGGCTGTTATCTGTTTTATTCATGTCTGTGTATCAACACAGATATATTGTTTTTCTTTCTTTCTTTCTTTCTTTCTTCCTTCCTTCCTTCCTTCTTTCCTTCCTTCCTTCCTTCCTTCCTTTCTTTCTTTCTTTTTTCTTTCTTTCCAAGCAAATTTGTCAGACATTTCATTTGAAAACCATTATACGTAGAAACCCCAAAACTTGGCATGATTATAATTCCATACATGAAGTATTTAGTTTTGGTAAAAAAAGTTCAACCGTTTTGAAAATTATGAAAATTAGGGTCATTTGAAGATTTATATCTTGAATATCTCCAAAATTATTACAGATACAGAAGACCAATTCTTTTTCAATGAATATGTTTGTACCACTGCACATTTTTGTAATTTACATGTAACCTGTAAAGGTAAAAAATCAAGGTCACTTGGACCTTTAAAATTTTCATCTAGCCATAACTCTGTCGATTTTCAACCAATTTTAACCATGTTGGACCCCAGTTGTAAGTTTGTAACACTGCATATTTTTGTATTTTACAAATAAACTCTAAAGGTCAAAGGTCAAGGTCATTTGGACATAACTCAGCCAATGTATATCCGATTTTGATCATGTTGGGCTCAAACTGTAGCTAATGTAACACTACAAATTTCTGTGACTTACAAGTGACCTATATAGTTTAAACATCAAGATCATTTGGACCTTTGAAATTCTCAATTTTTATCCAAATTTAATCATGTTGGACTCAAATTGTAGGTATTGTAACACTGCAAATTTTACTTATTGTGACCTCCAAGGATCAAAGTTCAAGGTAATATGGACCTTTGAAAATTTCTTCCAGCCATGACTTGGTCAATTTTCATCCAATTTTAATCATGTTGGGCTCAACTTGTGGATATTACAAAACTGCATGTTTTTGTGATAGCAGGTAACCTGTTAAGATCAAAGGTCAATGTCATTTAGACCTTTGAAAGTTTCATCTTGTCGTACTAAACTTGGTCAACTTCTCTATGATTTGGTTCATGTTGGGCTTTACTTGTAGGTATTGTAACACTGTATATTTTTGTAATTTGCATATGACCTTAAATAGCAAGGTCATTTGTAACTTGAAATTTTCATGCAGCCATCCGCTTAATGGAATTTGAAGTACCGCAGGACAAAAGTTGTAGGAATTATTATTTACAACTTTTGAAGGCACACAGACAGGTTTGCTTTGAAGCAAATCTTCTTTTTTAGTTGGCTCATGCATCTTGTTCCTTTCATAGTGGTATCACTCGACAATTGACATATTAAATGAATAGCCTGGAATATAAACTGTATATTACGTACTACAAATGTTTGTGTTTTACTTATTCTTTCACACATGCAAAAAACATGTACTTCTGTTGAAGTTATGTGTTTTTGTTTCCGACTTGGAGGGCACCTGTGGTTTTCAGTCCTTTGAGCAGGATCACAGAGAAACGTCCTCTTCTGTGTCATTGTGATATAAATATAGCCATTGGTTTTGGTGCATTCCTACACTGGGTCCGATTGCATCTTAGTCAGTCATAACAGCTGTCCATGTAAGTAGTGTTATCCTGTTTAGTGATAAGGTAATAAGCAGTGGTCCCAGGAGGGTGTGGAGGGTGTCTGATCCCCATGCTCAATGTGAGGATGGAGTGACCCGGGAAGTCGTATTCACATGTCGGCATCAAGACAGCGCTCCTGTTAATTCATTGCATGTAAGAATTCCTTTATGGCTTGAAAAAGCCTGTGTCCAGTTTGCACTAGCCCCTGTCACAAGACCTCTGTCTGATGTGTGAGACCACCCTCTCATGAGAGACCTGTCTTTGAAATTTTGAAGTCTTTTGCTTTCCATGCTAATTGACCTGTCTCGAGGGACCATATGTCTCTTTTTTGTTGAAGTAGTAGGTAATCATTTCTGTCTGGTGACAGCTATGGGCCTATTGTATACCAATGGCTGATAGAGTTGAATTGGACATAACTTAAAATTGACTTAATAACTGATTATTTCTTCTATCTAATACATATCACAATGAGAATACACACTTTTGTGATTTATTGTATGGGTTCGAGGTGGGGAATGGATTCAAGAAATCTGCATCAGGAATTATTATCTCATGGGGGGGGGGGGGGTCATTTGGTCATTTACCCCCACCCCAACAGTGGAGGTAGCATGGCCGGCTGATTTGATCAAATGGTGGCAAATTGAACATTTTATAGACTGTCATGCTTCACATTTTGACCCATCTTCTGACACTCCCCGATGAGCGCCATACCTCATAGCCAAAACACATTGCTGATCATTTTATAGACTGTCATGCTTCACATATTGACCCATCTTCTGACACTCCCCGATGAGCGCCATACCTCATAGCCAAAATGTATTGCTGGTTTGATCTCAATTGTTTATCATGGGTGAATGCTTAGAAATTTGGCTACCGCCATATGGTCAGTATTTTTTCGCTTTTGTGCTCATTTATATCTGTGGACTGGAAAAAAAAGTCCAAAACTAGAAAAGATGATTTGCTGCATAGGAAATCAGTGTGTGTGTGTCTTCAAAGCATATTGGTATGGCAATGTACAACTATTCCATAACACAGGAGTAGAAGTTGGAATAGCATCTCTATCTATTATAGCATTGAAGTTATTCACGATTTAAAATTTCTAATGGTGCTAATTAGCATAATTTAAATTGCAAAAATTTGTGTTTTACATTCAAGAGATGCACAATTGTAAAGAAGTTGGAATGACATTGCTATCTATCATACTTTTGAAGATATTCAAGATTTAAAATTTCAAATGCCCCTTATTTGCATAATTTTAAACATCTTCATTCCTGTGCATAAAAAGGTCAAACTCCCTGTATGGAAGAAAGAAAGAAAGAAAGAAAGAAAGAAAGAAAGAAAGAAAGAAAGAAAGAAAGAAAGAAAGAAAGAAAGAAAGAAAGAAAGAAAGAAAGAAAGCAAGAAAGAAAGAAAGGAAGAACGAAAGAAAATAGTGTGTTGACACACACACACACTTTAGATAGCACATATATCTTGGATGTTTTCCTGCATCCCACTGCGGAACCTGTTAAGTAGTTTTTATGAAAAAAATACCCAGATCATTTGAATTTTTTTATTACGGGGTATGGGTGAAAGAAACCTCATGAAAGGTGTAGAGATTATGACTTAACGTATCACACATAATAAGCTGGACACAAAGCGGAGTAGGGGAGCCAATTGGAGCCCAAATGGACTGTAGTCTTGAATGGTAAAAATATGGGAATGCTGGTCCTGTGCAGTCGTATTTGACAGAGGTTAAATGCGTGCATTTTGCTACGTTTTTAATAACACTTTCGTACACCACAGACTTTGCGTAGCAAAGAAAGGGCTTTCATGTGTTCTCGTCTTCTGACAAGGGCTTTCCAATAGTTTTTGAATGGAAAGCACATGATGAGTTTTACTCAATTCAGGGCAATTTTGTATAAAAGCATATTTTAAACAGCAGGAGACAAAGGCAATTATGTGAGAATTTTTGGCGATCAAAAGTCTATACCAGGGGCAATTTTAGAGGGGAGTCAGACGGGTCCTAACCCCCCTTTTTGGGGGGTTCACAAAATCAAAAAAAAAAAAAAGAAGGAAAGGGAGACAGAGAAGATAAACGACGTGGGACTCATTAAGAAGACCAGAAAGAAATACATAGGCTTACATATTCAGTATTAGTTGCAAACTGAGATCAGGAAATCGTACAACCCAGCAGCTAGCATACAGCATGTTTCAATACAACCACTTTGAAAGTGCTGCAGAGATAGCCCAGAGAGGCAGTTGCATATGAAACTACTTCCAGATGTGGAGATGGATGCAGCACTTGATTTCCCGGTCAGTGTGCTGGGCTTTGTCAAATTTTAAATTCAAGGGTCAGCGAGTGTCATTCGGCCCAGATACTCCCTGCGACCACCGGGCTTGCTGTTGTGAATGGTGCATGTGAATGGAGTCATGACCTAACTTTGACACGTAATGATTTAATCCACACAACGACATGTTTGCTTGCTTTAATGTTGGGGTTAATATAATTGGTATTTGCAATAAATATGGATCGTTTTCTTATAACGAAGCCAAAACTTGAACAGATAAGGTCCCAAGAAACTATGGATGGACAAAAGGTAAGAACTATTATCATTACGTATACGAAATACCATGAAGTGAAATGTATATGCTTATCCCTCCCAGCAGCAGGGAGGCCAAATGTAGTGGATTTTGTGTCTCAGAGAAATCAAATTATCCTATTATAATACAGTCTCAAATGCCAGGAAAATGCATCTCAGAGCATGTATTTTTTTAATCCCCCCTCCCCCGCTGCGGCCTTTGTCACTTTCGCACGCGCGTTTTGGGCTTTGCTCAAGTCACTGATCCCCCTTTCCTGAAATCCTGCATCCGCCCCTGTATAGTTTGCCTTGTGCCAAGGATTCCCAAACAAACTTGGGTGTATCACACGGAAGAAAGATTTGGCGTGTACTGTAGTTATCCCTGTGTCGGTCCATGTCAGCAAGTAAAACTTCACTCATGAAAGTATACAACTATGGCACAAGTGTTTACGCATTTTGTCATGGGTTCTAATGAATGAACGCTAACAGGACGCGGAAGATGGCTGAGGGCCAAATAGGTCACCCTCCTCCTTTCCAGCGCCATGTTTGATGAACTGGCAATCTTTTGGCATGAATATTTTAAAAGGTTTTACCTAACCCCAGACTCCACACTCCTAAACTGATACGCTACTTACATCAAACGCCCCTAAAACATCAAAATCCAGGGCTCAAAATAAGAACTCTGTTTTTGTATACGAGGGTACCAGTCAAATGTTCTACATTAAAAAAAAAAAATATTTTACTCACTTCAATTTTTCATGAGTGGCTTCACTCTAATAAGATTAAAAACAAACAGCTCTGGTCTTTCAAGTGAGTGTTTTCCCTCCTTTTGACATGATTCGGGATCAACTGAGTGTCTCCACTCACCGGTCACCTTAAGCTTTCATGCAGCCACACAAGGCCCAGATGAGTGTTTTCCCCGTGTGGGCCCCGCTTCGAATTTCTTGTGCCAGGTACCCGAGTGTTTCCACTCACAAAAGCCTTGATGCAGCTAGTCTGAGTGAGTGGTTCCCCTCATTTGGGCCTCATTTGGGACATTTTGTACCGATGTGTGTTCCCACTCAATGATGGCATTATGCAGCAGGTCCAAAGTGAGTGGTTCCACTCAGTTGGGACCTTTTTTCCAAAGTTTTGTACAGAATGAGTGTTTCCACTCATACAAAATGTGGGTTTGTCAACTTAACAGGTATCAGAATCCTAAATTCGCAGTGACAGGTTCCCAATTTCCGTAAATTCAGCCAAAAAAACAGAAAAATGGATTTTCTGTTTTGAAAATAAATTGTGTTATATCGAGATTTTAGCCTTCCGTTGGCCATTACGCCAGTGGGAAAGCCAGGCCACGACACCAGGTTAATGTGAAACCAGTATGCTTCCACATGTAAAAAGGCAATTAAAAGGGTGTTTTGCAACAACATAGATTGATGCATTCAGTTGTCCCAGTGTTGCTAGGACGCACACATTATGCAATTGCCACAGACCACAGCAAGTCGATACCCGAGCATTTGTGAAGGCTAATGACAAAGGTTGAGTTCTAACAGAAGAAAATAAATGGCGAACAGGGTTTTAGGTGACAGACCAAATGCCCCCGAGTGCGCTGGTCACTGCTTATGTATTGATAGAAAGTTGAGCCATTCTGCTTGAAGCTTATCGTTAGAGATTGGCCTCCGGGCAACACCTTGAGAAACTACGTTTTTCACGTCTGCAGAGAGGGTAGTTTTAACCTTTTGTCATACAAATACCACATCCAGACACGTGCTATTAGTTGCACTTGCCAAATGTAGATTTATATAATTTAAGTACCATATGTGCCATCAGAATAAATTTATGAACGTGTTTGCTACCCTTTGCTTTTATGTGAATTGTCAGGATCGAAAATATAAGGTTACATACAAAATTCACCAGTTTTTCGTTAATATCGAAATTCAGAAATAAAAAAAAAAAATAAGCAACGTTTAGCCATTTATTTAAAATAACTACTACAGCAAAGCAAATTCATATGAAAATTGATGAAAAAATACTATAGGCGACGTAACGTACATAAATCGTTCGACCCATACACAGATAATATGATCAGCAAAGTCAGAGAATCCGAATAAGCAATATATTTGCAATACATCTATTCTATTGGTGCCAATATTACATATATTGAATGTCATTAAATATGTTGTTTTGCATAAATTATGTGTGATGCCACCTAGTTGCAACACTAAAAATTATATGATGGTTACCACATCCAATATGGTCGAAAACACTTTTTAAATGGAATACTGAAACTTTGCACTAATCTCCCCTTTTCTTTTTTGAAGGTCTATTCTCCTCAAATTTTTATACCTTATTAGTATAGCCGCATAGGTCCCCGTTTTACACACAATTACCTCAATGTATGTTTTCGCACCAGATATTTTACCCTACCTTGAGTTTAAGAGATCAACATCTTACCATAGCAGCAGTTTGCTTACAGTGGCATGTGTTTCGCTAATTCTCTCTGCATATATCACTGGACCCATCTCAAAGTGGGTAATAGCGATGTATTCAATGTAATATATATGCGAATATCATTTTAGACCATAGGGCAGGAACTGGTACACTTTACAGCCCATGTACAAACCAAGACGTGTAAGACGTATAGTTCTATCACATAGCCAGTCACAGTATTCTTAGCGTCACACACACACACACACACACACACACACACACACACACACACAAATATATATATATATATATATATATATATATATATATATATATATTTGAAACAAGAGTTTGCATGGGAACTGTGAAAATCAAGCAAGCGTTCTTCATTCTTTGCACGACCCCCCCCCCATTATTATATTACCACTTCGAAAACGTAAGTACCTTGAATGTAGCGAATACTTTACTTAAAATATTGTGGATTATCTGGAAGTGAAGGAACTTATAAGTGACCAAAAGTACAATCCAGCATTTCATTTACACCACACATGTTATTTATGTAATAAGCAGTGGTGCTTTTTGAAAAATTTCAAAAGTGACCCCGAGTCCCTCTCTTGCAATGGGATAGATTATACAATATCTGAAATATGACATAGCATTTTGTCTTAAACATATTCCAGGAATGTACAAATTCTCTGTTTTTACCTGAGGGTCCAGTAGTATATCCAGATAAGTGTAAATCGGCACAATGATAACTGTCCGAAATTATTTGTAAGAAGTTTACAATACGTAAAGTATATGGCACAAACTTCGTATATTAGCAAAAGGATTTTTTTTACAGCTAAACGCAAACAGAGATTTTTAACGACGGAGCTAACATCATTCAGTACAAGTCAGGCAATATAAAGTATTAAATGTGTAACATTAACGGATAACAACTAATAAGGAAACATTTTCTATGAATCGGCCAATTCAATAGACTCATGTTTGTGGTTATATACATTTAATATATTATGTAATATACATTATGTAAGCGAATCATTACAATATCTTGAAACTGAACATTCATATGAACATTTGGTTTTTCAGTGTCAAATTCTAAACTGTAATCAAGACACAGAGCTATCGTCGTGGCCAACGCGGATTCATTTCCGCCAAATACACAGCAAAAAAAAAAAAAAAAAAAAACAGAGTTAAAATAATGTAATACGCATAAAATTGTAGTGTATTGTTGCATTATTTTGCCATTTCAAAATACATAAGCTACATTGTTGTTACACAATTGTTGGTACCCTTAAGTTTGGGGGAAAGGAAGGTACCAGAAAGGTTCAAATTATGATGCAAAGATATGCTATGTCTAATACAGAGCATTGACACACATTTAAAAATTATTTTTCCCAAACACGTAATATTTCTTACAAATTCCTTATCATATGTGCACACTATAAGTGTTCTCTGCTAAGTTACTCAAAAGTGGTGTGACTAATAGTAATATAATAAATTGCAACTGATAAACTATATAACCGTATATGTTGGTATGTGACAGTACTCCTTGGGAAATTGCAACTAATAGAATCAGATATCTCAATAAAATCCTGTATAACAATGACAACGATGTACTTGTTACGCTTGACACGTGACCCATGATACTACAGCAACATAAATGGTTGTTTAATAGGTTTACCACTGCCACGATCCTGTTTAGCACGATTAAAATCGACATTTTCTTGAAAGCAAACAGATACTACGGGCAGACTGACCATAGTCAACCAAAGCTCGGACATCCCTAATTTATAGCAGCGAAATTGTTGAACCGTTCCTTTTGACATTTCTAACATATGTTTACTTTGTGAATGTTACTTGAAACGTAAAAAAATGGGCACCTCAGAGATTTATTTTATATAACAAAAAAAAAACCACAATAGTTATAACGTGTGAAGGTAATTTCGTAGTATTATTATATTGTATTGTGTGTCTATATGATTTTGCACATTTCATAACTATTAAACCGAAACAATATTCTCTTCCATACTTTTATGGTTTTATCCAAAGTGTATGACTTGACAGGGAAAATTTAGGAGTCGACTGCGTTTTAACTTTGTTCGTGCCGGCAATGTAAAAAATACAGTACATGTTTTGTAATTTACTGACAAATTTGCGTAATTCATTGTACATTTGTGCCAGAAACTGAAAACTGTGGCCTTACGTACCGTTTTCAATGGCGCATTTGAATCAAATTAGAATACCATCGTCGTAAATATATTAGGTTCTGTTTTATTTTGTAAAGTTTACTGAATATATTTTGATGCTATAATACTGCATTTTCCTGTTTGTCGGTTTATGATACTCTAATGACATACCCATATCATTATGCTGTTACGCATTAGTCTGTGCTTTTGTTTACCATTTAATTTTTACACAGTAAACTCAATTCAAACATCTGCAAGTTAATGCACTCTGTGCTTTAATAGTTGAGAAATCCTAAAGCTCTCTTCGTTTGCTTCCCTTAGCCAGGTGGTTCTTTTACCTAGTTAATTTAATGACTTCGTCAATGTTTTTGCGATAAATTTGATCAATCTTGTCGCGGTCTCCGCCGAGGTACACAATCGTTTTTACAGCTTCCTCCCAAAGTCTATTGTATTCATCCGTGAACACTGCGTCGTGCGGGTTTGCTAAAATCTCTCCATGCAATCTCTTTAAACTTTTTATAGCGTGATCAAAAGACACTTCTCTGCTTTCGCTGCATTCTTTTGTTCTTATTATCGGGACATTCTGTATGTCTTTCTCTGAAATCAGCTTTACCAATGCGTCAAAGTTTAAACTCCACACCTCTGAAGTTTTAGAAACGTTCAATTCTTTGGCAAGACTTTTATGTTGAACGTCTTGTCCTAACCATTGGTGAAGACTCAAAGGTTGAATATGTGCCAGCAGTATCTCTCGTAACATTTCGGGTCCGTACCAGTTGACAAGCACATCCAGCCTTACGTATGATCTGTGATCCCGTTTCGTTGTTCTTAATTCTTCTGCTTTTCTTATTACTGAAACATTAAAAACATAAAATTTCAAGACATGTTCACGCACCCAATATATTCTATATATCCTGCACGACAAGACTGCTGATTAAAGTCAAAGTCTCCAGGGCATAAAAAAGGGAAAAACACAAAGGTTTTCGATGGGTTTGCACGGCTGCGTCAAGTATTTTGGTCCACTGACCTATCACGTAGCTACAATTATTAATGGTAACCGTTGCTGGGAGATTATCTGGCCACCATTTGCCAAGAGCAAGTCGATCTAAGACACCAGATGAAAGGCAGGCACCATCCGTTAAGTCAGCTGACTGGCCAGTCAGCTGAGCAAGCAATGGTGTTTTCCACACAAACGTCTACATTGTTGCTGAAATTAATATGTATGTAAAAAAACCCAGTGCGGCTCTAAATATCGTCAGTTTTGTATCCATTTGTAGCCATGCATCAAATTTTATAAGGAGAACAGCAACGTTAAGGAACCATTTGTATTCAGTGTTACAATGCCATGTCAGAGACGAATGATGCAGCACGGGAACATGCAATTAACATATATGTAATTGTTTCTTGTTTTTTTCTGTCATATGCTATATTGTTAAGTATGAAAATGTGGACATCAATTGAAAAATGAAGAAGGAATCGTCCCCTCGAAGAGCAAACCACATTCCTGCTACATGACCAAGAAATCTCTTGAAAAAACATGTTCGCCTGAATTATGGAGTTAATTTCAGACACATTCAATACAGTAACTACAAATGTGTAAACCATGTGTCAGGCAAATTGATATTGAAAAAAAGGGTTCTTAACAGCGGTTTCATTAAGGAACATTTCCTTCAAACGTATAAGTTTGCAATTTGAAGCTTTGGTGTAAACCAAGATGGAGTGACGAAGGATCGAAATGTTAATTTTGCGAAGAAAAACGTTTCTTACATTTGAATCAAAGTATTAGTCGTAGTTAGTACTTACCTTCCTCAGGCGGATACACCATATCTGCTTCAATAAACCCACCACTGACATGATTCAGGCATCTCACACGCCCACGCTCAAATAGTTTCGTCAAATATTCAGCAGAGAAATGTTTGACATCTTTTTTACGTTCCTTCAGACACAAAGGGCAGGGTATAGAGAACTCCCAAACAATACCGGGGAACTGTGCTATCACATCTTCCATGGTTTGATAAATATCTAGAATGTCTTGCCAGACGTAATTGCTTTTTTCCCCTGACACTTGAACCAATATGCTATTGTGCTCCATTTGTAGTTCTAGATGAACTGCATTGCCAGTTTTTGTTTTCCAGGAGAGCCTCTTTTCCCAATAACGAATATCCAATAAAATATCATAAAATTTTGCAGCCAGAGCATGCAAATAACGCAATGGACATGCAGGTATACATTGGAGTTTTATTGAACGGTAGGGCCTACTTGATTCAATGGACACAGAAGCAACAACATTATCTGGCCTGTCTGCCTTCAGAAGACAAGGGACTAGGTAAGCTGATGGGTGATTTTTTCTCACAATGGCAGTGCATATATGAATGTTAACAAACAAGTCTATCAACCGTTGTTCAAAACCAATTTCCTCTGTAATGATAGATTGCAGAAGATGTTTGTCCACAACACCACAGTGTAGATGGTCTTTGACATCATTAGTATTGTTAACTCTGCCAAGCATGTTGTCAAGACTGCGTTTTATTTTACCAAAAAGAACATGTGGCTGGTGATAAATGACCCCAAAGTGAGCATCCGATGGATAGTCCAGTAAGATATAGCCAAACTGATGCAGTAATTCGAGAGCAACTCTGATTTCACTGCCATCATAGTCCATGTGCATACATTTTGCAGCGCTTTGGGCCTGCCCCCAGGATACTGAATTGTCACTTCCATGATCTTCTTTAAGCTTTTCGTGAAAGTTCAGCCATGTTTCTGGAATTTCCCCTTGTCGCTCCGCCAGATGCTGAACACTTTCCAAAAATGCCTGTCTCACATTGTTGATATCAGTTTCACAATTATAACAAAGTATTTGCACTTCATGTGCAAAAGCTGGAAAGCTGCTCAACATTTTCAGATATTGTTCATATTTCCTTTGTCTGTCTTCTTTGTCCTCACAATTGTGATTGCCTAAGTGTGCTTTCAAGTTTTCCATTCTTGCGGTTATTTTGCGTTTCGTGTTGGATATATTTTTTATTATGTTCTCACCAATTCTATTTCGCATTTCCTCACACCATCCACGTGTCAGGCTAGAACTATCATGCATCAACAAAATGTAAATTTTTGTTTCACTTGAGTAATCGCAGATAACGTCTAGCCAGGTTTGTATGAGAGATTCATGGCTTTCGTCATTTTCTCTAGTG
>CAXHWN010002739.1:10000-30031 GCA_964020975.1 Hermodice carunculata | reverse complement strand
TATTCCAGACACAAAATGACCATGCCATGATCACGCAAAAAACATGAACAAAACGCTTTGCATGCTCTTGTCTCTCTGCAACCTAAAAATCTTATTGTCTGTGGTGCCCCGTTTATATCGATATGAAGTTTAATTTCGAATTGCCCATCAGCTGAATCAGCGTCTTGCTCTGCATTTCCATAAAATTCGTCAGTAGCAGAAACATTTTCCATTACAATCGTTTTTGTGAGGGCAATGGCAAAAGTGGAGAACACTCTAGCATTGACCGTTCCAAGAACTAAAATATCTAGACAGGGTTTCTTACACTCTTTTCGCTTGGTGATGTTGAGGTAAGTTTTAATATCATCGTACAACATCCCGGTAAGAGCTTTTGGAATGTTTAGTGGGTTCCCACTTACATTCAGCACCTTCAACCTCTCCAATTTGTGGATATCATGAGGGATTTCACATAATTTATTGCCTACCAAGTTCACTTCCTCCAATGTATCACTTAGTGATGCTACTTGAATAGTCTCCAAATTGCAGTGCTGCAAGTGCAACCGCTTCAGGCCATCAAACTCGGTCATATTCGGTAATTTGTTCAACGGGTTGTGTGACAAGTTTAATTCGACGACCTCATGTTTATTTTGGGGCAACGAACGTTTAATCGAATCTGTGTCCAGATTGAAAAAAGACAAATCCAGTTTTAATCCATCCAGCACCGGCTCAGCATATCCCTGCAGTAGCGGGCCACCAGGGTCACGCTCCTCTCTATTCTGCTGTGACGATAGTGACTCTGTTCCCTGCAAATATTATAAAGCAACGTATACAAACAGACACACACACACACACACACACACACACACACACACATATATATATATATATATATATATATATATATATATATATATATATATATATATATATATATATATATACATATATATATATATATGTATATATACATGTATATATACGTATATACATGTAAATATATATACGTATATATATATATGTATATATATATATATATATATATATATATATATATATATATATATATATGTATTTTTTTTCCCTTGGTGATGTTGAGGTAAGTTTTAATATCATCACGGGACATGTCGGTAAGAGCTTTTGGAATGTGTAGTGGGTTCCCACTTACATTCAGCACCTTCAACCTCTCCAATTTGTGTATGTCATCAGGGATTTGACATAATTTATTGCCTACCTAGTTTATCTTTTCCAATATATCACTTAGTAATTTTACTTGAATAGTTTCCAAATTGCAGTGCTGCAAGTGCCGCCACTTCAGGCCTTTAAACTCGGTCATATTCAGTATTTAGTTCGAGGGGATTTTGTGACAAATTTAATTCAACGATCTCATTTTTATTTGGAAGCACCAGACATTTCATGCAAAATGTGCCCAGGTCGCAAAAAAAAAAGATAAATCCAATTTCAATCCATCTCGCACCTGCACAGGATGTCCTTGCATAGGCCGGGCCTCAGGGTCTTGCTCCTCTCTATTTTGCTGTGACGGGTAACTCTATCCCCTGCAAATATTATAAAGCGACGTATATATATATATATATATATATATATATATATATATATATATATATATATATATATATATATATATATATATATATATATTAGTGTGCTTGGTCTAAGAATCTCACTAGTTGCCATTTGCCCATAGATCTAATGTGACCTTGCCAAATGGAATGCTTGTCATACGGAAGGCCTGATATGTAAAAGAACCAAGCAAAACACTCCAAACTAACACAACGAATAATACCGAATAGTACAGAAACACATGATCCATATTCATTAATTCCAAACCAACAATGACGGCAAAGAGATTTCAGACTTGCCAAAGCATCAACATTTCTTTTCCTATATCGATGTGAAGAAACAAATTTCACTCCTGACTTGAGACAGGCAGTCACCCAAAAATGGCAACTGGTGGTTTTAAACCGGTCTCTCAACCTTAGAAATATTCATCATTAACTGCAGACACTAGCCCTTTTTTTCCAAAAAGCGTCATTACCATAACGCCCTTTGCAACATGTATAAATAATGAAAATAGTCAAAAGGAATGTGTCCTTTCAGCTTTGTGTAATCATACGTTAGGAACATAACAAAAAATGGACCAGCGGCAGCAGATTTTCTTTTTTCTTTTGTCAAAAACATATTTCGTAAATATGTGTGGTGACACCTACTTCCTACAACTTTACAGCTAATGCCATGAGGAACGAGATCACGAGACGTCTAAGCAATAAATAATATAATGCATAGGGGTCCACCAAATATCGACATATCAATTAGTGTATACAGTATAGACATTTATTATGCATTTGTCTTTGTTATTTACTCCTTGGACAGGAAAAAAATATGTAAAGGAGACATACATGTCCGAGCAGTATATCAATTTACCCTCAGATAAACAAACAAAAATACAAGCATAACAAATATATGTACGTTTATTGGTATCTCTACCCGATATTCTGCTAACCTGTTTGTGCCTAAATTATGCAAAATTCGCTGGTATATTTTAGTTTGCATTTTTGTACATCATCCATATAATGATCATATTAGTAAGGTTTGATATCATTGCAAAAACGTTGGTGAAAACATTTTTTTCGTAATGTTGTCTCTTATGCAAAAAAGAAAAAGAAATAAAAACCTGAAGTATCGCTTGTTTTTCATATTTGACTGAATTACTCATCATCAAGGAGCGACACCATTGTTTGCAATCGGGATATTTTAACATCATTTTCTTTTTGCTTGATACCGATTGAATCAAATAAAAAAAGAAACAGTTTTTGAAAGAAGTTAATTTTAGTCTTATGTAACTCGTATGTTTTATTTATTTATTTATTTATTTATTTATTTATTTGTTTATTTGTTAATTTTTATTTATTTATTTATTTATTTATTTATTTATTTATTTATTTATTTATTTATTTATTTATTTGTTTATCTATTTATTTATCTACTCACTTACTTACTTACTTACTTACTTATTTATTTATTCATTTACTTCTTACTTAAAACTGTTATCTTTCCTTAAGGTATGTTTCCCAATGCTACAGCATGATGTGATTGGCGGTTTTGTAGAGGTTTGAAAAAAAAATTAACTCGTCTTCAAAATACATGTCAAACTAAAGACAAACACACACACACGAGATACTGTGTCTCATCAACTATCGAGAAACTAAGATTTACTAAAAAAAGTGAAAGGCCCCAGTGGTTTGGGATACATGGCCGACGTTGCATATCACAAGCTGAACTGAGTTACGAGTCGGATTAGTTAAAAAAAATGGAGGAGTGGTTGCCGATACGAATCAATGCAGCAAGTAAATTCATATTACCTCTGGTCCCTCGTCCGTATTATTCTGTTGCTGATGTATTGTTCTGTAATTGAAATGTATAAAAAAGAACTTGGTTTTCAAACAGCTTTTTCACTTTACATGATCAGAAAGTAATTTGAGAAAGTGCATTTACATTGATTTACAGAAATCATCACATGGTACCCTAGAATCATAGTCACATAAGCATGCATTTTATCAAACAGAACGGAAGGGTAATTTGGTTTATATTAATATCATAATATGTTGTGGTGGAAATATAGCAATTGCACAAAAGATAATGTTAATTTTACATAGATGTCGCTTGAACTAATTTAGTTTTCAAGGTACAGACCTCAAATGTGCTGCAAAATTAAGTATATATAATAACTTCAAGAACAATGACTTAAAATTTTAACCTGTGATATGTTTTTATCACCATTTTCAGTTGAAAGGTAATTTTTTATTGATTTTTTATGGAAACAGTTTATCTGAGCATTACAACTACATGTAGTTAAAGCAACATGAGGGATAGTTGTGCGGCCACTTGAAAGCGGCTCTACTGTCATTCACGTTTCGACGACGAATCCCATCGGGCATTGCCATTAGCAATCCAGAGCGACTTGGGAAAAAATGGCAGCAATATAAAAAAAATCGACGATAACATCACTGGAATACGACAACATTAAGACCCGGTGACGTCGAACGAATCGGTTTTGGAGACTCCAAGAGCTCCTGTGTCGTCAAATGTAACTGATGAACGTTCTGCAACTTTGCTTCAAAGTCAGCCCCCCCCCCCCCCCTGGCCAACAGGCCAACCTCGATAGACAGAACACGACGTTTCATACTGTGAATAGCGCCAATAGCGGCGTAACTTGCTCAACAAACCCGGGATCCTCGTCCCAACATCTAGTGCGCCTAACAGTGGCAGCGATGACTTGGATCTGCAGGCTGAATTCCAGTCAGCCAATAGATCTCTTTAAGATGTACGGTTGAAGCCTGACTATACTCTGAACGAGACCAGGGCAGGCAATGCCAGAGATGGCCAGCGGTTATTTGAGATATTACAGACAGTAACCAGATATATTGAGTCGGATAGTAAATTGCTGGTGAGCATTAAGACGGTCCGGGAAAGTGACAAAGAATCAGATTCCATTCTACAAGAAAGAGACACACTGCATGGTGACTTTCTATTGCTGTGGGTGCTTGTATCAGATATCTGTAACGCAAATATGCGGGTCTTTTTGTACCAGGACAATATGGAAGAGAGACAAACAGAATATTTGGGTGTCTGTCATCAAATACTTCTCATTTTAACGCAGCCTCTTCAGACAGGGTACAGACAGTAGACTCGTGTTGCTGATTAACGTAGGTTTGGAAAATTCAAAAACCGAAACAAGCTTTGTTTACTTTTTTTTTTTTTTTTTTTTTTTTTTTTTTTGTAGTGCTCCATAAATTTGGTACTAACACTTCAGAAAAAAGTAGGGGAATGGAACATAAGTATCAAAGAAAGTCAACCATTTTTCACCTAAAAAAAAAAAAAAATGTGCTGCAAATTAATGTGTTCTGTAGTTTTCCAGAAATTTGGTAACAACATATCCGAAAGAAAAAGGGGGATCGAACACAAGTGTCAAAGAATGTCAACCAATGTTCCTCCTCAAAAATAGATGTGACAAATTGCTTCCAGAAAACAGTAACGTATTGTGTATCAGTCAAAGGTCCGTTCACGCAATTGTAAATTCTAAAACGCCCAAAACCAGGATAACTGCAATGACGTTAGGATCCATTCTATTGTAAAACGTTTTATTATTGAAAATGTGCTTGAGATAATATTCAATGATATGATTTCTCAGGTGCGTTATTAGCTAAAATATTAAAAGAATGTTCTAACGCTGGTATTGTTATCGACATAATGTCCAACGCTGAGTTAATAATATGGTCATAGTATATAAAATGTGAATAATGATTTGTTAAAATATGTGTCGTGAGACAGTTTGAGATATTTCTGAGAAATCGTCTGTTATCCCTATACGTCAACAACTTAAAATTTGAAAACCACCAACAAACGTCCTGCAATGATTAGGGGATTTTGGTTGCATGCTTTCAGAGGGATGTGTGACGTCATGTGTATTTTATGATAAAAGAAAAATAAACACGAAATCCAGGAAAATGAAATATCGTTACAAATGCGGCGTTACATTTTAAATACACGTAAGATAAGTTCAAGAATGTGCAACCGCACTTGGTGTCAACTGAATCCCTTTACACTAGGAGGGAAATCGAAAATGTAAATTCACCTTGTAATCCACATTGACCTGCATTGAAGCAATGGCAAAATCACATTATGAAGCTTTGCGGACCGGATCTACTGTTTTAGCTCTGACGGTAACAGGGTATCAGATTGAGTTAACACATTGCAACATTAGAGATAATCTTATTAATTGATCGTTTAATATCTAAGCTTTTACCTCAATATTGTTCAGGAATCTACGCATAGCTTTATGTTCTTAACCTTGACATCGGTGCGTGGATGGGGGGGGGGGGGGGGGGGTTGCGGGTGGCGGGGAATCATTCAATCATTTGTTGTTATTGTTAATGCCAACATGGAGTATAGCTTGACGGAGCAGATTTATAAACATAAAATGCTTAATTATTTTTTTTCAACCGTTCATTATTAATTGAATGTTATTATAAGACATAAATTATTTTTGCAATGACGTACATGAATGTTTAGTCTTGCAAATAGCTTAAGATGGACCGAAAAATTTATATGCTAAGGCCGCATTCTAAATGTCTGATAACTGTTAAACTGAAGTAATGATTTAACAACCATGGTATCTGATGGAAGACAAAGAACGTCTATTTCTTCAGAGATATACATGTATCTTAATACAGGTGGAAAGGCTAGCAAATCTCTTTGACAGACATTCTGTCTAGTTTCTCATCTGGTACAAATCACATAGGCCTAGGCCTATATATAGGCCTCATAAGCCTAAAGCTTTACTTTAGACCGTAGCACAATGAAATAAATATATAGAGAACGAATACATTTGTCGCGGTCATGGACTTTCTTTAGATTGCAGTTTATGTCATTTATAAGCCTAATTACCCAAATTTGAAGGCTATTGGTTTGATTAAAAACAATTTAAAAATTAATAGGGGAAAAACAGAGATTAACATATGTAGCGTCTGAACATGCAAACAGACAGTTAGTTTGGTCCTGCTTAAAGCCTAGTTATTAGGAGTTTGTGGAACCTGGGGCCAAATTTGAATTATTGATTTAAAATAGACCTAATGAATGAATAACATTTAAGTGACCCGTATAGAGTTAAGCATATAGACCTGTTGTAGTCCAGGCCTTCTAAGATTAGATCTGTTTACTCAGACGCACCCACTATATATGTCTCAGTCAGATTAAATCTAGGCCTGTTGACCAATAGGCAAAGGAAAATATGCGTTTTCTTCAGAGAAGAGAGTTCAAGACAGTCTTCCAAGAATTATATCTATTTCTTAATTTTCCATGGGTTTGCTTCACATAAATTAAAACTTTTGAGCATTATTCAAAGAACAAACCTTTGCCACTTATGATGTTGGACAGGCATTTCATTATGAAAATGTAGACTTGCAAATATTTTTGTTTACCCAAATTTATATTTAAAATCACTATTCTGCTTTTAAAAGTTTGGCATAATTTTTGTTTTTAGTACATTATATTAGAAATCAAACGTGATTCCATCCGATTTAAATTTGGCAATCAACTATGAAAGCTGAACATCCGCATACTTCTGCTTTACATGCCTTTACATGCCTTATTGCAATTTAAGTGTTCATTATGACTTAATAGTTGGGCAGGAAGAGGGGGTCCCCATGCACCCTATTGATACATTTTTTTAACTTACATATTCTTAACCCTCAATATGTCTAGTTAACGATTTTTGATGTTCCCAAGTCGAAATTTTGTCCCATGAGTCTCGGGCGGCCATTTTGGTGGCCATATTCGATTTTCGATAAAAGAAGATCTTAATCATAACTTTTGAATGAGACATTGTATAGAGACAAATGAACCCATTTTTCTGTGTAACCTTGCCATGGAGAGTTGATACAGGTGGTAACCTTTGTGATTTGAACAAGCTTCATACATTTAAACTAAACAAAATGTGAAATATTTTGGAAATGTTGGCAAAATCCTGCAAGGGGGGCCTCCATTCCTCTTTAACTAGAGGGGGCAACAATAACTTGCTTTTTAGGCATACATGCGTGTTTACTTTTATGTATGCAAGTATACATGTATATGTATCTCTGTATATAACATATATATAT
The DNA here is from genome assembly GCA_964020975.1 of Hermodice carunculata. Taxonomy (NCBI): domain Eukaryota; kingdom Metazoa; phylum Annelida; class Polychaeta; order Eunicida; family Amphinomidae; genus Hermodice; species Hermodice carunculata. The sequence goes on along the minus strand of CAXHWN010002739.1, from coordinate 22,379 downwards.
ATATATATATATATATATATATATATATATATATATATATATATATATATATATATATATATATATATATATATATATATATAGAGAGAGAGAGAGAGAGAGAGAGAGAGAGAGAGAGAGAGAGAGAGAGAGAGATTATAGATTATAGTATACTTTGTTGGCGATATGACGTATATGGACGGGCACTGGATGCCATATAGCAGAACCAGTGAGCGAAGCAAACGAGTTCTGCTATATGGTATCCTGTGCGAGTCCATATACTTCATATTGCCAACAGTGTATACTATAATTTATTTATCTCATGTTTCTGTCATTTAAGTTCAAATAACACCATTGAAGCCTGATCTAGCGACTTGAAGACAACGTAAGCCTAGCAGACGCTGCGTTTTGAACTAGGCCTACATCATTTCCGGTCTAGTTATAGATCTCTTCCGGTTATAGGTACTCCCGGAAGAGTTCTTTAACATTGTGCATATAGCACCCTTCCTGTGCCTAGCCGATATGGCATATATCAAAGTCTGTTATGGTACTGAAATCGACCCAAACATGATATATATATATATATATATATATATATATATATATATATGTATTGGGAATGTTCTTGCATTGCATGATCTATTGACTATTGCACTCTGTATTTTTTCCTGTGCTTTTTGTAGAAGTAGCTAGATCTGCATTTGCTTTGTGATGGTGACCATAAAGTACAGGTACATGTATATTATGGTGTGTGGGGTTAATGATGCCCAAGTCAAAGAAACACAAAAGTGATATCAGCGGCAGTGGTGGGTCAGAGATACCACAGATACCAAAGCGCCCCCCCCCCCCCTTCTGTAATTTGCATCTTGCATGTGACAGGTATTGAGCACCTAGATTTTACCCCTCTGAGTCAGCCCAAGGGGTCTGCCACTGAAAAGTTGACTTACCTACATAGTATTTGTGACAGACATATTGCTGAGCCTCCAGACTCACCTTATCGTATGGAGGATGTCTGTAAGCGCATTCCAGACAGTCTCTCTAGTGCAGATTTAGATAGAATAGGTTACTATCGAGGCTGCTACCAAAACTTTACTAAAAACCTGAAACGTTTGAAGTATACTACCACTTCTGGTGATGCCTCAACATCACGCTCACCTCATAAACAACCTTTATCCTCTGTCCTGAGGCCATTTTCTGCAGAATGTATCTTTTGTGGAAAACTCAAAGTGAAAGTGTCTGGAAGAACTGAACGTTGTATTTAGTCCCAAGTATTCAAAGATGTGGATGGAGGCTTGAAGGAACGAACATGGAAGCAGATTGAGTCCAGAGCCTTAGAACTTGGACTCTAGCTTCTCTACATGGCATGGTACAAGGAGAGGACCTGATTGCTAAGGAGGCCAATTCCTATCAGTCCTGTTCCAGATCATTTAATTGCAAGTACACCAACCATCTAAGTAATAAAGCCCTAACTATAAACCTTGAGGCTTTCAATGCTGTGCTTCATTTTGTTCATGATGTAGTGATTGGGCAGAACAAGGTTGTGCAGCTTGCACCATTGTGCCTTCTCTACATTCAGGAGCTGGAGATGAATGGTTTCCCAAATGCAGAGTACAGGAGTGAGAAATTGAAGACCAAACTTGTGAACCATGGCATTCATGAGTCGATTGCATTTGCCAAAGTCAATCCAGGTGGTGAAGGCTTTCCTATAACCTTGTATACAATGTTAACACATCTGCTCAAATGCTGTTGCCTATGCATACAAGCTGGGCTCCAAAGACAAGTATGAGGCGGATGCCCTGTTGCTTTACAGTGTTATCCAGCAGGCATTCACTGAAGCAAAGTATCTTCCCTGGCCACCTAAAGCTGAAGATCTTTAGGTCAAGTCATCAGAAGAACTCATTCCATCTGACATCGTGAAGTTCCTGAGCTTCCTCATCTCTGGTATTTTAGATGACAAGTGTGAAAAGACCAGACCTGTTGAGCTGTCTATAGGCCAGGTATGACATAACCTTTCAACCTGATATGTTGTCAGCTTTTTATCAAAGCAGTAAGTCTCTGAAATTTTGTAATTGTTTTGTATTATGCACTGAGACCCAACTCTATGATGCTAAAGAGTCTTTCTTTACTCTTCCAGGACATGTGTCGAGCTGTATGCATAGGTAACAGCATCTGAGACAGATATGATAGCATTGTATACCAGGTTATAGGAAATGCAGCCTTTATCACCTGGATTGACTCTCGCAAATGCAATCGACTCATGAATGTCATGGTCCTCAAGTTTGGTCTTCAATTTCTCACTCCTACACTCTGCATTTTGGAAACCATCCCTCTCCAGCTCCTGAATGTAGAGAAGGCGCACTGTTGCAAGCTGCAAGACCCTGTTCTGGCCAATCACTACATCATGGACAAAATGAAGCACAGCATCCAAAGCCTCTAGGTGTGCAGCAGCCTTTAGATTTTGCTGTGTATCAGTGGAACGGTTTATAGTTTGGGCTTTATTACGTGGATGGTAGGTGTACGTGTAATTAAATCATCTGGAACAGGACTGATGAAAATTGGTCTCCCTAGCAGACAGCTCCTCTCCTTGAACCATGCGATGTAGAGAAACTAATCCAAGTTCCAAGGCTCTGGGCTCAATCTGCTTCCGGGTTGGTACCTTCAAGTTTCCATCCATATCTTTGAGTACTGGGAACTGAATACAACGTTCAGTTCTTCCAGACACTTTCACTTCGAGTTTTCCACAAAATATACATTCTGGAGTGAATGGCCTCAGGACAGAGGATGAACTCAGAACTCAGAACTCAGAACTCAGAACTCAGAACATATTTATTTTACAGTCAGTAAATACAAGACGTACACAATACAGAGTAAAAACAAGAAAGATTGGTACCAAGAAAAATACTGCTCTCATGCGAAACAAAAATCAAGACTGTCAGGATGACCCCAACTAAGGATTGCAAATCCGCTAACCCTGGGGCCACCTGAGGTAATTCACTGAAATATGTACAGCACTTCAAGTTAACAAAATGTGTATGGAGATACACTCAAACGTGCATTAATTATTACATATGTAGCAGTTTGGTATGGTACAGTGTTCTTGATAACTATTCTTGATAAAAAAGGGTTTTGCATATGTGGAGAAACCATGGTATGAATGTGTAAATATTTTATCTTTGATGCATGGGGGGGGGGGGGTGTTTATTACTAAATTTGAAATATAATATCTAATGCAGTTTTTATTTTTTGATTTGGTGGGTATTGGGATCATGACCGTTCCTCTTTGGCGAGTGTTGTAAGCATGAGTAACATGGGATTCCTGGAATATGTTCAGAAAATAGTCAGGCACCTCCTTTTTTTATACCTGTAATAGAATTTGAGGGCTTTTAATTTAAGTATGTCATGCAATTTTAAAATTCCTAAATGTTTGAAAAATGGAACTGTATGAGCAAGGTAAGATGAATTACATATTATATGTATTACTCGTTTTTGCAATAAGAAGATGCGACCCTGGGAAAAACCCCATGCCAAGATAGAATAATTCAGGTGAGATAAAAATAGAGAATTGTACATTATAAGAAGAGTTCTAGTGGGCACATACTTGTGTATTCTTTTCATAATGCCGATCACTTTAGATAATTTATTTCCAATTTTGCTTAAATGAGGGGACCAATTTAAATTTTCTTGTACACGTAAACCAAGGAAATCAAAAACTTCTGTTCTGTCTAGTGGGATACTATTAATTTTTAAATCTAGGTTGAAATTAATTTTTCTCTGTGGAAAGTGGAATAACATATATTTCGTTTTTGCAATATTTAAAGATAATTTAGTTGATACCAACCGATTATAGATATTTTGAAGTTCCAAATTAAGTGGATTAGATATGTCACTGGTTTCACAAGTATGCGATGTGGTTGTAAATGAGCAAAGGGAGTTGATTAATGTGGTGTCATCAGCATACAAAATTGATTTAAATTTATTTGATGCCATGTGTATGTCATTAGTATATATGATGAACGAACAAGAGAGGCCCAAGGATTGATCCTTGGGGGACTCCCATAGTCACTGGCAACATATTTGAACAAACACCATCATAAGAGACATATTGTTGTCTGTTGGTAAGATAATCTTTGAACCAGTTGAGAGAAATGCCTGTAATTCCATAATGGTTGAGTTTATGTAAAAGTATGTCATGGTTTAAGGTGTCGAATGCCTTTGATAAGTCTAAATATATGGCTATAGGTAACGTTCCCTGGTCTAGAAATCGCATGATCCGGTCAATAAATTCAAGGGCAGCTGTTTCAATAGAATGAGATTTCTTGAAACCATGTTGACTTGCATAAAATAGTGAATTAGAAACAAAGTATTCATATAACTGATTGTATACAACTCTTTCAATCACTTTAGAAAAAACAGGTAACAGGGAAATAGGTCGGTAATTTTCAAAAATATTTTCATTGTCCTTTTTATATAGCGGAATTACTTTGGCAATTTTTAGTTTTTTTGGAAAAATTCCTGTTGTAAAAGACTGATTTATGATAAGAGCCATAGGTTTAGACACTGCATTGATTAAGCCTTTTACAAGTGACATTGGCAGGTCATCGTGACCTGTACTTGTCTTAGGTTTAAATCTATCTATTATGTTACTGATCTCTTCAGCATCTACTGGGGAGAGGGAGAAAGTATTTTCCACTTGATTGCTCCGGTAAGACGTAAAGGAGGGTGCATTGGCAGTGTTTAATTTTGAAGCAAGTTTAGGACCCATGCTTGTGAAAAAAGTATTAAACCTGTTTGCAATTTCCTCTCTATTTGTTGTTTCAGAATTGTCAACAATGAAAAAGTTTGGAAATGCTCGTTTATTTTTGCTTCCGTTTAGAATTATTTTTATTGTGTCCCAAGTTTTTTTAGTATTTTGTTTGAATTTTTCAAATTGAGAATGATAATACTGCTGTTTTAGCTCTGTTATGTTTCTATTTAATATCTTATTATAAACATGAAGATTTTGTTTGAGAGTCGCAGAATTTGGATCATCATGAGATGTACATTTCATAGTTCTGTATAAATTATCACGAAATTTAATAGATTGTAAGATTCCATATGTAGTCCACGGGGATAGCTTGTGCTTGTACTTGTTACATATAACAGTTTTTGTAGAACGATGCATTTTCATTGCAGTCTGTATAATTGTTTCTAAAGTACGATAATTTTCAATTGGATCAATTTGCAATACTGGGTTCATTCTATTCAAGGATGAAGGTTGTTTATGAGGTGAGCGTGATGTTGACGCATCACCAGAAGTGGTAGTACACTTCAAACGTTTCAGGTTTTTAGTAAAGTTTTGGTAGCAGTCTCGATTGTAACCTATTCTCTCTAAATCTGCACTAGAGAGGCTGTCTGGAATGCGCTTATAGACATGCTCCATACGATAAGGTGAATCTGGAGGCTCAGCAATACGTCTTTCACAAATACTATGTAGGTAAGTCAACTTTTCAGTGGCAGACCCCTTTGGGTGACTCAGAGGGGTGAAATCTAGGTGCTCAATACCTGTCATATGCAAGATGAAAATTACAGGGGGCGCTTCTGTGGTATCTCTGACCCACCACTGCTGCTGATATCACTTTTGTGTTTCTTTCACTTGGGCATCATTAACCCCCACCATCATAATATACATGTACCTGTACTCTATGGTCACCATCACCAAGCAAATGCAGTTCTAGCTACTTCTACAAAAAGCTGACGTGAAGTTGATCAAAATAAATATTATTGCATGGAGAATTTCGATTCGAATTTTCAAAGTAGCCAACAAACTGGGTGAAATGTTATTTTATTTACTGCAAATAATCCGTGAAGCTTGAGATATGAGACTGATGCATTTCTAAACCTTGCGATTCTAAAGACATTTAGGTAACTTGACATAACCATCCTAGTTCACTTCTAATGTTGCTTAGTGCACCGACTGTACGATTAACGTCAATTCAGACATATCTGCAACCCTGGGGTAGTGAAACATATATAAGATAGAAAAGCACCCTCACATTTTGATGCCGTCTTATACACTAGACCAAATACGAATAAAGAGTGCCACTGTGAAACTACTGCCATGTTAATCGATCATTACCTGCGTCTGTTGATCCAGTATGTGCCAACCGAGATGAATACACAAGCAAGCAAACCAACCACAGCATAGAATGCTTTCGCCAAATAATTAGATGGCTTTCCCACTGAAAAAGTCCGAGTACATATATATTATTCTAGTGTCGATGTACTGGGTACCAAGTTAACAGTTTTCCAACTTGCTACAATCATTTCGCTACACAGGGTGAACGTTCTCTAATGCACTCTAATCAGGTGGACTGGCAAGCTTCATCTTGGTATTCGATGGTCTTGTCCTTCATTTTTCCCTTATTGTCGGTTAAACTAATTCGAGAAAGTCCTCACATACACACACACAAACACACATACACACGCACACACACACACACACAGAGAAATATATATATATATATATATATATATATATATATATATATATATATATATATATATATATATATATATACATACATATACATATATGTGTGTGTGCACGTGTGTGTACGTGCGTACGTATACATGTTGGAATAAAAAGAAATTTGCGACATTTACTTGAAATGCTGAACGACGTTCTGCTAATGCAAGTGTGTATATCCTGAAAAGTATAAGGTATAACATCATATTTTATGGTTAACGTGACAAGATGGTCGGCCCGAAATCTGCAGCTGAGAGAAATGTTTGTTTCAAATGTTTCAAGGAATTATTGATAGAGTTTGCGGTGATATCTCACTGGTAGACGCATCAACGTTCAACAATGCACTTTCCTATTTAATTCTCTCCGTAAAAATAATATACTCAACACAATTAATTATACACTAATTCTATTAAAACAAGGTAAAAATGGGAATATATATATATATATATAACAAAAAAGAGCAAACAAACAAAAAACAAACAAACAAAAATGAATGAAAAAAAATCAACGGTTGGCTGATTTTATCTTAGTCGATCTGCATGATTATTTGGTCTGAGGCATGCAGCGTTCATCATATATCACCAGCAATTTCCGAAGCATTAAATGTTTCTCAATTAAAACAACCGTACACTCGGAACCAACAGAGCGTAAGATTTTTATTGATGTAAAATACTCCTCATCAAGGTGCAACTGAACACTAAACAATTTAAAAATGGAAGTACGTACTTATTTCAATCTAAAAAAAATAAAACAAATCTGAAAGGCCAACTGTACCTTATTATTAGGGATAATCCCTGAAATTGGCTGAACATTTTTTTTTTGCCGTGAGTGTTGCTAGAAAAAATTAAGTATTTGCTCCTGTACCCTTCATTAATTTTCTTAAATATTTTGCGGCCCTAACAGTGTTGACTACTTGTGCCTAAAATGTTTGCATCCCTGATGATTTTGACTAAACGTGTTCATATAAAAACGATTTTTATGCCAGTTTGAAGCCAATGTGGTTTCGATTATTCCAACACCACTGAAGCTTTCCTTAGACCCTGATTGACGATTAATTCTATTTGGTTATAAATATTTACTAATTGCGAAAGGTCATGTGTCTACAGAAGGTAGACAGTCAAAAGGAGTTCGCGTGCATAGTGTTGATTGAAAATTATTACAATTGTATAGACGATCATCAAAAGCAAAATTATGCAGAACACGCGCACAAAGACATTTAACTTTCTAATGGTTTGAATTTCCCGTTATAATGTTTGCACAAAACAAACAACAAGAATGTGGCAGTCAATATAACCTTACCTCTTATAACATAGATGCATAATTGACGTTTTACCATTTTCCCTATCACCGGATCAGGTGTTTTTATTGTACATATGAATTTCTCAACTGTAGTTTCTTTCAAGTAAGAAAGATCAATCTTTTGGCTCACAGAGAAAAGGAGGGTGCCATACTGTTCATGAGGGATAGTTCTGTTGTGTAATGTCGCATTATTTTTTTGTTCCCAATGGACCTCGGGCGCTGGTCGGGATGCTCCGGCATCACAGATGAGGAATCGTTCTCCTTTAACTGTAAATGTTGTCAAACTGTCCAAGTCACTACAATTTGTATAATGTAGGGTTTTTCCTAGATCCGTTTTTATGCTCCCTTTGTTCTTTGGTTGCGCTGAAACATATAGCAAAACCTTAGTTCGCCCACAATGCCGTATATTGGACTTTCTTTTGTTTGTCATTTAGTAATGTTTACATTTGATTTTTTGCTTGTCGACAATAATATTAGGAAAAACGTAGTTGCCAATCATTTAAATCAATATCTACAGCTTCCTACTGTATACAGCTGTTCTTTCATGTGGCGTTGTTTGTGGTATCATCTTTTTCTTGAACTTGCAGAACGAGACTATGAAATGGAGAAGGTTGCATATGCAAAATTGAGTATCAAGTAAAAAGGGGAATATAATAGTACGCAGAAGCACGATTAACAAAATTGCTTTGAATACATTAAAGACAAAATGTCTTGTGTCATCGCAACCGGAAAATTGATTTTTTTGTCCCTGTCGCAAAATAAGTGAATACTTGGTCAAAAACGCTTTACCAGTGATTACCCATATGGCCGTTTGTTTGTTCTTATCAGCTGTCCAAAGGTGTACATACGTTTGTCTCACAGAGAATAGACACATACTATTGAATTCGTTATGTGTATAATGAAAACGTCGCACACACACACACACACACACACACACAAACGGACATATATATGAATATATATGTATTTATATATATATATATATATATATATATATATATATATATATATATATATGTATATATATATATATGTATATATATAAATATATATATATATATATATATATATATATATATATATATATATATATATATATATATTTCCTGCGAAACGAATGTATTTTAAAGATATGCTTTAAACATCTGATTGGAGAACTGTTATGAAGAAACATGGAATGCAAATAAGTTGTGACTAAAATTGAGTTTAAACTTAATTAGCAAACAGAATTAAAAAAAAAAGTTTATCATCATTTTCGTCGTCGGCGTCGTCGCCGTCGTCGTCGTCGTCGGCGTCGCCGTCGTCGTCGTCGTCGTCGTCGTCATCATCATCATCATCATCATCATCGATGACTGATGTACTGGGAAAGTATATTTTCAGGTTGTTGACTTTTATTTATTTGTCTGTTTTTTAATAGAGACCACCATCATTATAATTGTTATACTCCCGATTGGGTTAAAATTTGTATTAAAGAGTACAAGACGCACCCACACCCACCCACACCCACCCACCCACCCACACACAGACAAACACATATATATATATATATATATATATATATTTAATACCTATCAGATGCAATCGAGCAGATCCAATATTTGCTCGATATTTCGTGTCCCGTACTTCACAATGGTATATGCCTTCATCCTCAATGATGCTGTTCTTGATGTTCAGCTCGTGATATGTGTAGCTATTGCTGAAAAATCCAGTAACGTTTCTCCCTATGAATCTCCCCTTTGGCCCGGTGTTTTCCTCTGGCGTCGCTGAGTCATAGTAAATGACTTCATCGTCTTTTCCGACTTTCCACTGAATAACTTTTATCTGTGTGTTCATTGAATGACTGCATCGTAACCTTGATTCACCTCCCAGCTCTCTTCGAAGTATATGAACATTGACCTCAGTCTTGGAGCTATACGTGGCTGCAAAGCATACCATTTATGTTCAAAGCTGATTAGTACTAGTGCGAAGAGATTTAAGAGCAACATTTCATATAATATACATTGATTTCGAAAAAAAGCATTCGACAGATTAAAGGGGAATTTTAACATAAAACAAGTGCCTTTGGCAATTCATAATGGACGTTGTACTCCCAATGGCAGGGTCCTTTGCTGAGGAAAGGAAAGCTTGAAAATGCACCTGATGGGCTTTGTTTACATATGCGCTTTGAATGTCAGCACCAACGAGTCATGCATAGGTCAAAATTCTCACTTTATCAAGTTAAAATTTTGTAAAAGTTGACATTCAAGTGTTTCAAACACATTTATACGAATTATTTATCACAAAAACCAACTTGCTTGCCCGGTCCTAATTCCAAAACCCCTATCGAGTCCCGCTTGGAAAAGGGACGTAGAAATGACTGGTTCGCATTGTGATTGACTGAAAATACGATGGCTGCCACATGACAGCCCACTAACGCACGACTTCGGTGTTCAAATTTAATTTTATATCACTTTTTACCATGCTCTCCCCCTTTTCTGGATGGCTAATACCATAATATTAACGTATCTGTGCATATTGCATTTATAGTTTCGAAAATTCGTGAATCACCTCAGTGTGTATGGGGCCGTCACACTGTTTACAAAGCTACCCCCCTAACCCCAAGTTCAATGATTGACAGGCAACGGGGTAAAAGGATTGTCACGAAAAGTGATAAAAAATGATATAAATTAGTCTTTAAAGCCAGTGTCACGGATATAGTCTGATAAATTAGCCATTTCACTATTTGGTAGGGTGGTCACTTGGTTGTGGGGAATTCTCATTTACTCCCCTCAACGTCAAATCACTTCGGTATGTGAAGAATGTGGGTCGTCGTCAGACGTGACGTGCGCATGTGAAAAAAAAAATGGAATTTGGATAGATTTGAAACCTGAAAATATGAAAAACATGCATAGTCAGTTATATTCAGGGCATGGCATTATGGATTCGGTCATATATAGATAGCAAAGAGTGTTTTGGGGCCAGAATATGGGTGCAAGAGTCAGTGTGCGGGGCTTCATATTTTTGGGAGATTTTTAAATATGGTGTAGAAACTTTGGATTTTAAAACTGTTCGTCATACTTTAAGTGGATTGAGATTATTTACAATAACACTAGTAGTTAGGTTCTAAACAATGCATGGGCTTTAGCAACCTTTACTTGATTCCGTGGTGTACAACCCGGTTGTCGCCTTTCCTCATATCTCTTCTTGCTTAATGTAGACAATTTCGAAATTTTGATTAGGCAAATGACGGTATTGCGATACAAAGCAAAGAATACAAAATTAGCTGGCATGCAGATGATATATGTCGTACTGTTCAAGCACAAATCGTCTACTTTAGGTAACTAGATATTTCTAAAATGTTGAAAAAATCCCAGGTCTCAAGATTAAGTGTGAGAAAACAGAAATAATACCACTACGCAGTATAAAAATGCCAACTTTATACTACCTATTATCCAAAAAAAAAAAAAAAGGATTAATGAATGGATGGACCAGTTAGAATGCTAGGAATTATGATCAGGAAAAAAACATGCAAATTTGAATTATAAACCATTGCTACATATAGTTAAAAATCAATTTAACATGTGAACGCCAAGAATTTGTTTTTGTATAGTAAAATCACTGTGTTGAAACCATTTAGCCCTCCACAACTTAAGTATGTAGTGACAGATCTCCCCATTCCAACTTCTATTTTGCAAGATGCATTAAAAGTGGACTATTGATGTATAACCTTTTGTGGGAAGGTCCATTCAAAGATGAGACCAAACGCAATACCATTATAGGTCCACACAAACAAAGTGGCTTATAATGATCCATATAAGATTTCAAAATCAATATTTGGATTATACTGGACTAAAAGACATCTTCATGATGATGTAAGAAACTGGAAAGATGTTATTATTCAGCAATTGCCAGGTTTCAGATTTGTGTACATGAATAAAAAGGTCATAGTCCTTTCTGGAAAGACGTTATGAAAATACGGTGTATGGTACACTTCTATAGAACCAACAAATAATAAAACTCAAAAGAAACAGTTCATCGTTTTTTATGGTTCAACTACATGTGTGTTTTATTGAAACAAAAAGAAAAAAGTCGAGAAAACATCCAAATTGGTCCACTCTGTATGAGTTGACAAGGTTTCATACCTCCAAGGAAAGCTATTTATAAATGGAATAAATATTTGAACAACACAATTAATGAAGATTACTGGGAAACTTGTTTTACTTAAAAACAATTGTATATATATATATTATATCCTCAAAATTAAGAACTTTTCAGCAACAATTTTTTCATAGAAGCCTATATGCAAGTTCAAGAGTATTTAAATGTGGTATTACAGCAGAAGTGATACTTGCTCTCTACTTAACAGTACAGAAAAACATGATCCAAATTCATTAATTCCAAACCCAACAATGACAGCAAAGAGATTCCAGACTTGCCAAGGCATCAACATTTCTCTTCCAATACCAATGTGAAGAAACAAATTTCACTCCTGACTTGAGACAGGCAGTCACCCATAAAAGGCAACTGGTGGTTTTAAACCGGTCCTCTCAACCTTGGAAATATTCATCATTAACTGCAGAAACTAGTTCTTGTCCAAAATGTATAGGCCTAACCACC
>CAXHWN010002739.1:0-7500 GCA_964020975.1 Hermodice carunculata | reverse complement strand
ACTATATCTCGGTCTCTCTTTCTATGACAAATTATCTCGTTATTACCAAAGAGTAACTCGTAATAACGCAAGTACGAGATACGAATTAGTGCACAGAGAGTTATTTCATAATTAAAGGATGCCACCCAGCGACTACCAGTTCCAATCTCGTAAATACAAAGATAATATGTAGTTGACATCCAGATATGGTGACAAAGTTCGGCTGCAATATTTTTGTTAATTTTTTTTTTTTTTATATTTTTTGGTTTTGCTACTTAAAGATATCTGTTGGCATCATTATATTTAATTTGTTCCTTTCAGACTTTGCATGGCATACATGTTATTTTGATTCCCCTGAAGTAATCGGTGGCAAGCAGTAGCCTCAGGCAGCTTCACGCTTACCAAATTGTACAGTACTGGTCGAGTAAAAATATTGTTTGATAAAGTGTTCTTGACTGATGACTTTGAGTCCTTTTTGACACTCTTAAGTTCCCATTTACTAAATGTGGAAAATTACTCAAATTGGACATTTATTCAGGGTTGGGAGCGAAATAGAGCTTTATTGTTTGGAGACCTTTAAAGTGAGCAGAAGGTGTCATACTGGGTATTGCTGTACATTTATGGTGCATGATGCCCATGGTTGCATTGCTTGTTAGGACTTCCCTTGACTTGCACAGGTGGCCAAGCTGTAATTGTTCATTTCATAATCACTGGGACTGAATATAATGGCTGAGTTTGTTTCTGCTTCATTTTTACACTGGAGGGTCATTAAAACCAAGGTAAACTATTGAGCTAGAAAGGGTACGTTATGGTTCAGCGGTAACTCAAATTATTCTGATCAGAACGTGTACTATACAAATTGAGGTAATCTTCATTTAAATTGAAGATCTGCATTTATGCGTAAAACTTCTTTTATTTAGCTAATGTATCCTGATACACGTTTATACACACACACACACACACACACACACACACATATATATATATATATATATATATATATATATATATATATATATATATATATATATATATATATATATATATATATATAAAATGTTCAGTAAAGCAAGCACACACACACGCATATATATATATATATATATATATATATATATATATATATATATATATATGTGTGTGTGTATGTATGTGTGTGTGTGTGTGTGTGTGTGTGTGTGTGTGCTTGCTTTACTGAACATTTAACTCAGTCAAGGAGCCACCACTCAGAGAAATATGAATGGGTACAGTCCCCCAATACATGCTGTGAGTATTTATCGGCTGAAGACCCCGCAATTTACCAGAGTTGATAAAACCTATGAGAAAATTCTGCAGAAGAACTAATGCAATTTAGACAATGGTACTTTCATATTTATAATCCTTAGACAGTTACAGGTTAGCTTATGGAGAGTGAAGAGTTTGGACTGCGGAATAGCGTTATGACTATCTGGACAAAAATACACAAATTTTGTGCTTCTAGGGAAAAATACCAACACCCTTGCTGAATATTGTGCACGCTTGATGAGAATAACAGAAAAAGTTGGTAAAAGGAGTTTCTGCATGTCTTTACACCATTGCTATTCACATATGTTTGGCAGGAAAAGGTAGTGCTTAAAAAAAGACATTTTGGGGGGTGTTGTTCTTTTTGTTGATGTTGTTGTTGTCGTTGGTGGTGATGGTGGTGTTGTTGTTGAGAAGCTGAATGGAACAATTGTGTAACCACCACACTTCTGTGAGGAAACTTGGATACGCTTCGGCATGCTGAATGTGAGTTTGGTGATCTGAGTGTGGCTATAGCCAGCATCCAGCATCCAATGATTGATTTTGTCAAGTTCATACAGCTGTGAGTGACCTATACACCGTGGCACTGTGGACTCATATTGATTGCTGCCCCCTTTAAAAAAGCCCATATGCATCTCAATACCAAACACATATTTCGCACTTTCTGGCAATTGTCTTGTTTTCGTATTTTCCCTTTTGTGTGTGTGGGCGACTGCCCAGGCATAATCAAAGCTATCCTGTTGATGTCCAATAATATTCTAGGTAACCCATACATTGTTCGTTTAAAGTCATAAATAGAGCAGCCCCTCTTGAACCAATGATATGACATTTTCCCCAGCAGTATAATACGCTGATGGACACAATGTCTTCACAGAAATCTGTGAACCAGTCAGGAAAGCTGTACATCCTTGCTAATGCCAAAATTACGAGATGGCTATCTCGTATACACGAGGCAGGTTTCTCGTAGTTACGAGCTAATGTTTCTTACCAATGAGATACATATCCTAAAATTATGATATATTTTCTTGATTTCACCAGATAGTAAGTCGTAATTACGAGACAATTATCCGACAATTACGAAATAGTAACCGGTGGCTAGGATAAACTTGTCTCCTAATTACGAGATACTATCTCGTAGTAATGAGAGTGTAACTCACTATTACGAGACACAATCTCGAAATTACAAGAATAATATTAGGTTGGCACCAATGATCCACCATACATTATACATTACAACAAAGTTTACGATTCAAAGGCATCCAATGATGATAGCACACATCAAACAATGAACAGAGAGGGGACACTGAAATAAAAAAAAATCCGCCGATATCATCTGCCAGCAATAAAAAAAGAAAAAGAGAGAGAGAGAGAGAGAGAGAGAGAGAGAGGAGAGAGAGAGAGAGAGAGAGAGAGAGAGAGAGAGAGAGAGAGAGAGAGAGAGAGAGAGAGAACAGGACCCAGGCACACAAAATGTCTTCAATGATCTTAAAATAAGTTCAAGGTCATTTCCTTCAAAGCTAAAGACGACCGTATCAAAGGTGTAAAAACTGTTAAGGTTTTGATCGAAACATAGCTCGTTCTTCTGGTATCTTGCGCATTACCTTTCAAAATAAATCAACCCGGGGTGACCATAAAATTGAGGCAAGCTCATTCCCCTTTAAACTTAAATTCACCTTTCGAAAGGCAGGCCAGCTGTAAAAGTGTTGTTATTTTAACTGGTCTGCTTCTTCTCATATTCAAAACATTTTTTTAATTGATTGACCCCATTTACCTTTAAAATCAGGTCAATGACACTATCATTCAAACCTGCGGTAAATGCAATTTTGAGGCCCTTCGCTTTCTATTTAAATCAATCAGAATGTAAAGGCCAGCAATATTTTGGCTTTCTATAATATGGCAATGACACAATTTTGTCCACAACATAAAATCTTTCAATATAAATTTGATTATACCAACAATGCAAATTTAAAAACTTAATTATTGGCTAAGGAAACAAACTTGTCCTTATTTAAACGGAATAATAATAATAATAATAATAATAATAATAATAATAATAATAATAATAATAATAACAATGATAACAATAATAATAATAATAACAATGATGATGATGATGATGATGAAGATGATGATGATGATGATGATGATGATGATGATGATGATGATGATGATGATGATGATGATGATGATGATGATGATGATGATGATGATGATGATGATGATAAAAACCTATGACACAATTCTGCAGAAGAACGTATGCAATTTAGACAATGGTACTTTCATATTTATAAACCTTAGACAGCTACAGGTTAGCTTATGGAGAGTGAAGAGTTTGGACTGCGGAATAGCGTTATGACTACCAGGAAGTGGTTCTGGACAAAAATACAAAAATTTTGTGCTTCTAGGGAAAAATACCAACAACCTTGTTGAATTTTGTGCACGCTTGACGAGAATAACAGAAAATGTTGGTAAAAGGAGTTTCTGCATGTCTTTACACCATTGCTATTCACATATGTTTTGGCAGGAAAAGGTAGTGCTTAAAAAAAGACATTTTTTTGGGGGGGTGTTGTTGTTTTTGTTGTTGTTGTTGTCGTCGTTGGTGGTGATGGTGGTGTTGTTGTTGAGAAGCTGAATGGAACAATTGTGTAACCACCACACTTCTGTAAGGAAACTTGGATACGCTTCGGCATGCTGAATGTGAGTTTGGTGATCTGAGTGTGGCGATAGCCAGCATCCAGCATCCAATGTTTGATTTTGTCAAGTTCATACAGCTGTGAGTGACCTATACACCATGGCACTGTGGACTCATATTGATTGCTGCCCCCCTTTAATAAAACCCATATGCATCTCAATACCAAACACATATTTGCACTTTCTGGCAATTGTCTTGTTTTCGTATTTTCCCTTTTGTGTGTGTGGGCGACTGCCCAGGCATAATCTAAGCTATCCTGTTGATGTCCAATAATATTCTAAGTGACCCATACATTGTTCGTTTAAAGTCATAAATACAGCGGCCCCTCTTAAACCAATGATATGACATTTTCCCCAGCAGTATAATAAGCTGATGGACACAATGTCTTCACAGAAATCTGTAAACCAGTCAGGATAGCTGTCCTTGCTAATGCCAAAATTACGAGATGGCTATCTCGTATACACGAGGCAGGTTTCTCGTAGTTACGAGATAATGTTTCTTACCAATGAGATACATATCCTAAAATTATGATATATTTTCTAGATTTCACCAGATAGTAAGTCGTAATTACGAGACAATTATCCGACAATTACGAAATAGTAACCGGTGGTTAGGATAAACTTGTCTCCTAATTACGAGATACTATCTCGTAGTAATGAGAGTGTAACTCACTATTACGAGACACAATCTCGAAATTACAAGAATAATATTTGGTTGGCACCAATGATCCACCATACATTATACATTACAACAAAGTTTACGATTCAAAGGCATCCAATGTTGATAGCACACATCAAACAATGAACAGAGAGGGACACTGAAATAAAAAAAAATCCGCCGATATCATCTGCCAGCAATAAAAAAAGAAAAAAAAGAGAGAGAGAGAGAGAGGAGAGAGAGAGAGAGAGAGAGAGAGAGAGAGAGAGAGAGAGAGAGAGAGAGAGAGAGAGAACAGGACCCAGGCACACAAAATGTCTTCAAATGATCTTAAAATAAGTTCAAGGTCATTTCCTTCAAAGCTAAAGACGACCGTATCAAAGGTGTAAAAACTGTTAAGGTTTTGATCGAAACATAGCTCGTTCTTCTGGTATCTTGCGCATACCTTTCAAAATAAATCAACCCGGGGTGACCATAAAATTGAGGCAAGCTCATTCCCCTTTAAACTTAAATTCACCTTTCGAAAGGCAGGCCAGCTGTAAAAGTGTTGTTATTTTAACTGGTCTGCTTCTTCTCATATTCAAAACATTTTTTTAATTGATTGTCCCCATTTACCTTAAAAGATAGGTCAATGACACTATCCTTCAAACCTGCGGTAAATGCAATTTTGAGGCCCTTCGCTTTCTATTTACATCAATCAGAATGTAAAGGCCAGCAATACTTTGGCTTTCTATAATATGGCAATGACACAACTTTGTCCACCACATAAAATCTTTCAATGTAAATATAAATTTTATTATACCAACAATGCAAATTTAAAAACTTAAATTATTGGCTAAGCAAACAAACTTGTCCTTATTTAAACGGAATAATAAAATAATAATAATAATAATAATAATAATAATAATAATAATAATAATAATAATAATAATAACAATGATGACGATGATGACGATGATGATGATGATGATGATGATGATGATGATGATGATGATGATGATGATGATGATGATGATGATGATGATAAGATAAATAATAACCAACAGATTATTAACAAGTAGGCAACCAACATGAAAAGTGAATATGTCATAGTGTAATGTGTTGATCCAGTCAGCTCCCTTCTAACAACTGTCACCGAAAAAGGCAGAAATCACACGTCGATAAAATGTCCAGTGAAATATTCAGATCATTCGCAGATTCCATCAATGTGAGACAACCTACTTCAAGCATCTGCCGTAAGAAACCACTACAACTAATTATATCTATCACATTTTACTTATAGACTTCTGCTATTGGAATCTGAATGAGGGAAATTAGCAACAAATAATAACTTATCCCATTTACATCGCTGAATGAGGGAAATTACCAACAAATAATAACTTATCCCATTTACATCGTCATAAACATAGAGTACACAAAATGCAAATTACAAATAATTTTCAGATATGTGTATAATCTGGTTAATAAAAATAACATATTAACATAAGATTAACATGTCCACGCACGCTCATATTAAAAAAGGCAGAACAATTTATGCAAAAAGCTCTACTTATTCCCGAGTATGGCGGAAAGTGTTTGATTTAATGTACATGCAGAATTGTAAGGTTCCATGGGAATAGATGCAACGTATTAATATTTGGAAAAATGTGCCATGTTTTTTGTTTGTATTGTAATTATTTTAATCATCATCGTGCCACCATGTATACAATTGAAATGTTGGCCTCAATGAGAGAGACAACATGCTATTTTTAAGAAAGTCTGCCTGGTTTCCTCGTCAATCATGAGTCATATATATAGATAGATAGACAGATATGCAGACAGGCAGGGACAGAGACTGACAAAAAAAAAAAAAAAAAAAAAAAAAACCAGACAGACAGACAGACAGACAGACAGACAGACACAATACTTCAATATAAATCTGTGGAAATTTGGCTCCCAAAATTCAAGAGTTCTGAGCCCCAATTGTATTTCTTTCCAGTATGGTGCTCACCCCCCTCCCGCCCAAGCCCAGACAGTGTTTTCTGACTCCTACCTTAAAATAACCCAATGGCAGCATCAACGATTATTCACTCAACGTCTTGTAATTGAGTGTGTAAGATGTGATTAAATGACTACCCTCTCCTTGTCCAAATATGACCTTAAAAGGACACAATTAAGAAAAACGAATGAATGAATGTACAAAAAAGAAGAGGTAAAATAAAACACAAATACATGAATGAAAAATGTGTGATTGATAAATAAATAAGCAAACAAACAACCAACGAATAAATAAATAAACAAACAAACAAACAAACAAACAAACAAACAAACAAACAAACAAACAAACAAACAAATAAATAAATAAATAAATAAATAAATTAATAAATAAATAAATAAATAAATAAATAAATAAATAAATAAATAAATAAATAAATAAATAAATAAGCATTTGAACAAAATTGGCAGACAGTCACACAGGTTACATGTCTCTCAAGTTTGCATTGATCTGCTGGACCGTTTTGGACAGCCCACAAATGTAAATTGTCATTACAATCGCAACTAGCTTGCTTATTTATTTATTTATTTATTTATTTATTTATTTATTTATTTATTTATTTATTTATTTATTTATTCATTCATTCATTCATTCATTCATTCATCATTTATTTATTTATTTATTTATTTATTTATTTATTTATTTATTTATTTATTCGTTTGTCTGTCTGTCTGTCTGTCTGCCTCTCTGTCTGTCTGTCTGTCTGTTTGTCTGTCTATCTATCTATCTGTCTATCTATCTATTTATTTATTTATTTTTTTTTTCATCATTTATTTATCTATTTTGTATTTACTTGCTTACTTACTTATTTATTTATTTTTATTTATTTACTTATTTATTTATTATTTGTCAGTTC
>CAXHWN010002738.1:0-47000 GCA_964020975.1 Hermodice carunculata | reverse complement strand
ACAGCCCGGACAGTTTTTCACACACGTCACTAAAGCAAGGCACTGTTGCCGCCAGAGTAGCGATGTAGGCAACAGAACTATAAGATAAGATAAGATAAGCTTTATTTACCGTCGGATTTACATAATGAATAACGTGAGCAACTGAGGCTCTTTGCCGACACTCGATGTATAAAATGTAAAATCATGCTCCACTGCATAAAATTAAACAGATACACATTCCAGTAGTAAAATTAATCAAAGTACATATATAGTTTAATACAATGATCAAATGAAGACATGAATGTCAGATGCAAGTACATGTAATATCACAGTATAATGGCTCAAGATATATAAAAAAAAAAAAAAAAAAAAAAAAAAAAATTTAAGATTACTGTCAAAAATTATGTCCTAAAGCAAAAGTTGCAACTGCACTCTGAGCCATCCCAGCAGTTTAGTAATGTTTTGAAGTCTTTAAAACTCATCTGGTCTCTAAAATGTTGTGGTAGGCTATTCCAAATTTTTGCCCCCAAGTAGCGCAGACTATGTTTCCCAAATGTTACAGTTCGAAACTTAGGAATAGCCATAATATTTTTATTTCTAAGATTTATCGCCTGCAACTTTGGTTTAAAAATATTGTGAAGATACTCTGGCCAGATCTGGTTAACAGACATGAAAACCAGCTGTGCCAAAGCACGTAGTCTGTGTGTAGTTAAAGATGACATCTCGGCTTTAGACTGTAAGTCACTATAGGATACATCTATAGAAGTTCCAAAAACAAATTTTAATGCCCTTTTTTGGATACTTTCCATTTTGTTTAAATTAGTGGCTCCACAGAAATGCCACACCAAAGGACAATAGTTAAAATTTGAAATAATGTATGTTTTATATATAATCATTCTGGTTTTTTCATCCAACAAATGTCTTAAACGACAAAGTACATTTAGCTGTCTAGCAGCTTTTTTTACAGAGGTTGGCGACATGTTTATCAAATCTAAGCTTGTCATCGATAGTTATACCCAGTAATTCTACTTCCTCCTGAAATTCAATTTTTGTATCATTGATTTCAATATGAGATGGCGTAATAGAGGAAGTTTCTTTGGTTGTTTTCTTATTAGGACCAAGATAGATGGCCTGAAACTTGGTCGGATTAGCCTGCATGTAATTCACCTTAAACCACTGTACACATTCCGTGGTTTTGCTTTGCAGTTGGCGTACCATGTGTGCTTTCTCTAAATGCTTGACACTCACAGAGTTATCATCAGCATAGTTGTATATGTCGCAGCCTTTGACACACATATAAATATCGTTTAAGAACAGGTTAAACATCACCGGACCTAATATTGATCCTTGAGGTACGCCTTTAGATATTCGCTGCCATGTACTATGAATGTGGCCAATTTTTACCTCATATGTCTATGTCAGGGACGTGCATGTCAAAATTATTGTCAAAAGTTGAAGCTCCATCAACCCTATGCAAATCGGCAACTGAAACCACCCAATTTGAGGGTAAAAATGAACATTTTTTCCAGAGAGGATTACCAGAAGTATATTGATGATAAAACTGCTTATAATAAGCTAGAGACTGTCTCGATGGACCACTAGTAGACAGAATAGACTTTGGTTATCCCAATGCCTTTCCAAAGTGATTTGATCAAGTGGTTGCATCTATATCATCTCCAAAGGAACACTGTCAGTATGATAAATTAGAAATGTCAAGCCTGTGGTTTGGACTTAGGTGGTCAACACAACCATATGCAAGGTGGTGGTTGCCTGGGAGAATGGGAACACACTGTGGGCTGTTACTTTGAGCATGCCAGTGAAAATGAGCGTGTCTCCAGCTCAAATTACACAGTCAATAGTCATATTCATAACAGATGATATTCACTTCACCTTTTTCAGAACTGAAAAATTGATCATGACCAATAACAAACAAATAGCCCAAATAGAAAATACAGTACTCCCATGCCTCATCGAATTAGAGCTAGTTTGATTGTGTATTAGGTATTACCTTCCAACCTTCAAACACACAACCCTGTATCAAAGATAAACTTTTCACACATTCTTATAATGGTTTCGCAACCTACATAAAGCTTTTCTTCGTGAAGCAATATAAAGACACTTGTACAGTTGCACACTGTTATGTTTGTGGTAATTAAGTGACTTATATTTACCCTGTATATTTAAGTTTCTAATCTCTGTTCCTACTATTTTTGCCAGTTGCTGCTAATTATAATTTTACGGAAAGGTGGCCTTGGCGATAGCAGATCATAGAATCCTTAGCCAAGGTCATCCTAATATCATTTACTTTAATTACGAGTTCTTGGTTATTGCTTAATTACCACTTTGTCACTACACACGTTGAAATTCATGTAACCCATTTTATATCATATTGAATAAACTGTTCTGAGTTCTGAGTTCTGATTATATCTATGTAAGAGCAGTCCTGTCATAATATGTAATTTGTACCCTGAAAGCACAGACCTCGTCCTCCTCTCCTTCCTCCTCCTCCTGTTGCTCTTCCTCCTCCGTGTCCTATCCCTCCTTCCCCTTCTCTCTTTCGTCTCTTCCTCTTCCGTCCTCTCTTCTTCCTCCTTGTCCTTTCCCTCCTCTTGCTCCTTGACCTCTCCATCCTCCTCCTCTCGCCCTTCTCTCTCTCCTTCTCCTCTTCCTCCCCTCCTCCTCCACCTATCACATCAACCACTCCTCTGCCTTCCTATCACACAACCACTCCTTCCCCTCCCCTCCTATCACATCAACCACTCCTGTCCCTCACCCTCCTATCACATCAACCACTTCTCTCCCAAATGTTTGAGATACTTTACTGACAAGTCTATCGCATAATTTGGAATTTCACCGTGGTGTTGTCATGCAAAAAACATATGTTATATAACGCTGCCTTGCGACTTCGTTCGCCACTGATTTCAGAATTTTTGAAACACTCTCTTCACCACCAGAACTACTACTAGCCGGTCTGTTTTCAAATGGGCCAGAAAGAGGACATAGCACACGTGAAATGCTCCTGAAGAGTGCCCCGTCTTTGAGTATGGTGGTGAAGTCTTCAGCATTGGCAGGTTAAATGTTGCTCTGTGACCCAAATCAAGTGTCCGGTGTTCAGAGTGGAGAGGTGTTCAGGGATTGCAGGTTCCAACACTTGGCTTCCTCTTAAAATACATAGAAACAAGTTGAGACCCGAAAAAAAAAGTGTTCGGTAACAGAAGTATTCGGCTTGGCAGGTTTTACTGTATTTGAGTTCTGGAGTTGCATGGTTTATTACATGGATTACGAACCGCTTCTAATGATTCTGTGCATGGATAGACCATGCTTAAGTGTTAAGTGCAGAATTAAAGTACAAGAAACAGTTTATTTGTGCCAAGTGTCAGAATAGCTCGGAAGCTTATGATTTATTTTTCAGAAACCATCAGCAGAGGTTCTACTGGATCATCCCAGGAAGATTGCAGGACCAAAACCTTTCCTGTATTGTCTTTGTTTTTCAATCATATTATGGACTTGCATGAAGTTCTAGTATATATATACTGAATAAACATAGTTAATAATGGTATCATTGACAGACATAAAACTTGGAAATGCATTCACCATGTATGGTACAGTAACCGGCAACCGCCAGTTGTGTATTCAGCGCATTACGAAGGTTTTCTTAATTGGTCACCCCTTGGTGCACATTTTAGGGAGCACTGGGATGATGTTAATGACTCAGAATGGGGCCAGGGAAGAGTACTGGATGCTTTTCAATATAATTATTTAAAAAATAATAACAAGTACATAGGGAATGGGATGGGCTTAGGCTACCATATATTCCGAAAAAAAAGGCCAAGGTGGCCAACTGGACAAGTGTAGGGGTATTGTTATTACTGCTGCATCTAATTTGAGCAAAATATTTAGGCGGGTAATGTACCGACGACAGCAGAATAGATGAATGACCGGCTTCTGGGAGCAATTGAGACTGGTTTTAGACCAGGGAGACCGGCACGCGATCATGCATTTACACTGTCTCAGATTTTGGAATTGGCAAGGCAAAAGCAGAGAAAGGTTTTCATGGGTTTTTAGATGTGAGAAGTGCATATGGAGAGCTGCGCTATGGCAAAAACTTACGGCAAGGATCAGGAGTCAATTTTCTGAAATAGTAAAAGCCCTTTACAAAGATGTAGAATGCACTCCTTAACTGGGAAGTGTGGTAGTGGAAAATGAACAGCTGAACATAGGCCTAAAGCAAGGGTGTACGTGTGCTTTTTCCCGATGTTCGCTCTGTATATTAAGGACTTTGGTGAACAGCTAATGGATTGTGATAAGGGAGTAACAATAGGACACCAGAAAAATTCCTTGGTTATTTTTTGCAGATGACATTGTGTTCATGGCTGAGTTCCAAAAAGAATGGCGGGATATGTTGAAAATTTTGCAGGGGAATATGGGAATAAATGGAGGTTAGAGTTTAGCCAAACAAAAGCCAAGTTATGACACTAAGAAAGAAACCAGATGGCAATAGAGAATGGAGACTTGAGAAATTCCAAATTCCAGAGGGTAGGGAGCAGCTGACTGAAATTAGAGCGATAGATGAATATGAGTATCTTGCGGAAAAGATAAAAACAACAGGTAAATGTATATTCAGGAACCATATTAAAAAAATAACCAGAAAATGAACCGTGCAAAGGGAATTATAAAAGCTACTGTAACAGCAATAAATTGTTTAAATAGGGAATTCACAGCTCGTGTGCTGTGGGGTAGAATAGGGATACCAGGAATGCCATATGGTTAGATTTTATCCGATACATGAGGATGGTATCCAGGGTACGGAGAAAGCACAGAATGAAATGGGAAAATGTATTCTGGAAGTACCACCGTGTACAGCAACAGAAGCAATCTTAGGGGAGTTAGGATGGAATAGCATAACTGACAGAATTGCCAAAGACAAGTTGAACTACTGGGCAGATTTACAATCAGTAAGCGAGGGCAGGTGGTGCAGGAAAATATATAATGAAGCTGTTATAGAACAGAAAAGATGGGCCAAAGACATAGAGAAGTTAGCAAAAAGGTATGAATATGGGGGAGCAAGAACAGAAGCTTCTACTGCTCTCCTGTAGAGGGCATTTAAGTCCTTCAGAGCTAGAGTTGTGTATTCCCATTACTTTACATTGTAATTTACAGCTTAAGAACCTCCAGATTAGTTGCTTTGTCACTAGTAAGCGATCCACTTCTTTGAATAAATATGTTTACAACAACAATAACTTTAAAACTACTCGCAGCAGAAACAGCCAAATTTTTATGGTAAAACCATGTACATAGCTCAAATGTTCACATAAAATTATTTTATTCTTGCAGCATTTTTGTCTTTTAATTTGAGGTTAATTTAACATACAATCTAAAGGATGAGAATAAAGAATAAAACAAAAAAACTTGTTTGTTTTATTCTTCATTATGGCCCTAGAATCTTTGATAAAGCCATTGAAGTAAATCAAATTTTCAATGTTTAACATGAAGTGATTAGCCTGTTCATACCAGACAATATGAAATGCTGCATCTCCTAATCGTTTTTTCTCAAAAGCCATCAAAAGATAGTATGTATGTTGTATTTTGAGGCTCCTTGGGACCAATGAAGTTGCCTTAAACTTTTTGAAAATTAGGCATGAACATGGCTATGTATCTTGCTTTCGCTTTGTTATGAGGCGATAATGATGTGGAGAATATTCAGCCCTCCTGACTCGAGGGCAACAACGTTTTCTGAAGATATTTAGAATATATAAATCTAGTGAACAAGGGCGAGACAAAAAAATCTAATACTACATGCACCTTCATGCCTATCATGTAAAAATAGTACAAAAACTGCTAATCGGTGTTATGAGTTGAAGGCTATGCATGCATACCTGCATACATTAAAAAGTTGAAATGTAGAAACCAAAACAGAAAATGGCCTGCTACTTATTTTTGTCCTTGATGAAAGAGAACCTGAAATGTTTGCCGCACTTCAGTTTCTTCAACATTAAAAAATGTGCGTTTATATATATATATATATAGAGAGAGAGAGAGAGAGAGAGAGAGAGAGAGAGAGAGAGAGAGAGAGAGAGAGAGAGAGAGAGACAGACAGACAGACAGAGTAGTTGGTCTACCATATCTTGCACCATGTATGCATATAAAATAGGTATTTATCAAAGGTGTTTGTCATATCACCAGTCTGAAAACTACTTGTATCCGTGTATGTCAGTAACAGTACCTTGTTTGATTTGATTTATTTATTCTTTAGCCATGGTCACTGGCTTAGGGAAGCAGCACTAATCTTCCGCCAGGCCCTGGATCGTAATGGTACATATATGAATTCATGAAGGATAAGTGACAATTTGTAAAAATAACTGAAATTTGTAATGCATGGACAACAGTAAAATGAACACAATAATCAATATCTAAAAAGAAACTTTACAAAGTATAACACATCAGATAGATATAAGAATTAATACCACAGAGTAGAAAATCAATAAATAACTTAGGTCATAAATCAAAACTTAAAATACATGAATCTAAGCTGAGGGTCAAAATCAAGATTGATACTTGTGTCGTGGATTACGTCTGTTATATTTAATAAAAATTAGCAATGTTTATACAATTTCTGTACAATTTATGCAGTTATGATCCCTTCTTCAACAAAGAAATCACAAACAACTGATTTTTCAAATAATTTTTTTAGAACTTTTCTCTGTCCATCACAATGTAAGTTTTTACCATTGTAAAGGAATGGAATCACCAGAGCTGCAGCCATGCCACCACCGGCTATTAGAAGTGCGTGTGACTGCTGAATTTGAGCAGTGAGGGACAATCAAATTGGTGTTCGGCATCCAAGCTATTCTTACTAGTGCTGGTATGTTTGATGTTTGAGTAGAATGAATGATTTATAATGAGAAGACCTTTATTGGTGAATTTAAAGAGGAATTGTACAAACTTTACAAGCCAGACAGTCTTAAAAGCCAATAAAGTATCAATGATGAGCAAAAACTGAGACTTAACAAATTATTCAATAATAAACTTTATTTACTGAGGATCGGAAACATAGCCTTGCGGAAGATATGAATTCCTCTCCTCTTGTATGTACAGTAAACGCGAAGCGTCATCAAGCTATACAATAGACAATCTGAGAAAAAAAAAACATAAAGAGGAAAAGACAACATGCAAATACAACAGGTATGAACAAACACCAGTTACATATTACAAAGTATTTAAAAAGATTACCCCATGGAAACTAACTTGATCTCCCTTGTACTAATTTCATAAGTGCCATAGCTTGTTATAGGCTGAGCTCACACCTGTTGCAATTAGAATTAGGAAGGCACTGTCGGTTTAAATGGGCCTCTGACGACCGGATATGTAAAAAGTGTAATTTTAATGTTATGGAAAATAAATCCACGCTCTTCTAAGTTGCCCTGTCCATAGCACACCTCGAGGGCTTTAATTTAATGGAAAATAAATCAACGCTCTTCTAAGTTGCCCTGTCCATAGCACACCTCGAGGGCTGTCACACTGTACATATATATATATATATATACAAAAAAAAAAACCAAACGAAAATTGTCTTCTTGTGATAGATTTATAAGCTTCATGTCAAACTGAGAACCAAATGTACTGTTTACCTTGGGGAGTTTCTTGTGCAAATATTTTGACTCTATATATGACACGCTAGACAAGAAACACATATACCTACTTTTATATTTATATATGCAGGTTCATTTTTTACTCAATGTAATATGCTTCAGCTTTCACGTTGATACATGTCATGCAGGTGCTCCCTATCACATTGGAATATGACTTTGTATTATATCATTTCCTGATGCATGCCACTGAAATGGTGCAGTTTGCGGTACTTCTACTAAATGGTGCATATAGAATAGGCTTCAGCCTTCAACAAGTTGTCTTCCTGTGGGAAATATTTGGCTTGTGTTGCGTGGATTTTTGTCAATGACTCCAACCTACAGCAGCTAGGTCAAGGTCACCCATCTTGAAACTTTGCCTAGCTTTAGACTAGAATGATGCAATTGTACAGTATCAAAGTCCAAGCTCAAAAACTTCTTGAGTTATTGTGCGGAAACCACAGAAATTCTACAATCTCTCTGTGACCCTGAAAACTGGGTCAAGGTCATACATCTTCAAACTCAACCTAGCCCTTACAGAGTACCATAAAGCTGTGCAATATAAAAGTTCTAGCTCCAAGGTATAAGTTATCATGCAAAAAGCATGAAACCATATTCATTAAAGTCGCTCTGTGACCTTTAAAATGAGGTCAAGGTCAACCATCTTCGAACTTCAACTAGCCCCAAATATGGACTATAATCCTGTGCAATATAAAAGTCCTAACCTAAAAACCTCTTCAGTTATTGTGTGGAAACCAAAGTTGACTCAGGTACCACTGTGACCTTGGAAATTAGGTCAATGTCACCCATCTTCCAACTTTGCCTAGCTTTTGACTAGAATAATACACCTGTACAGTATCAAAGTCCTAGCTAAAAACCTTCTTGAGTTATTGTGCGGAAACCGCAGTCTACTGACCAACCAACAGACATGTGCAACGCTACATGCCCCACCTTCTTCGAAGGGGAGCATAATAATTGCATCATCATCTCCTTCACAAACTTGGTAGAGGTCCACCTGGGGAACACCCACGTGCAAAATCAAGACATTCCATGCAGTGGTTTTTGAGAAGTCCAAAATGTAAAAAGTCTCACACCAGATGGATGGATGGACGACGGACACAAAAGGATTCAACAAGCTCTGCTGACTGAAAAGTCAGCAGAGCTAAAAACTGCAGCACCACCTAGTGAACAAATTAACTAGGGGCCCCTAGGGGTTCCTAGGGGTCTCCATGTGTGATTTCGAAGCAATTGGATGAGCTGTCTCTGAGACTTTTTTTATCAGATTTGGAAAAAAAAAAAAAAAAATTCATAAACAAGAGGGCTGTGTGAACAGCCCGTGCCTCAGCTGATCTTGACATTCATCACACTTGCAGCTCTATGAACTTGGGAAAGGATCAAGGACACCATGTTCTGAGTAAGTCTCACCTTCATAGAAGAACACTTACATGTGCAACATCAAAGTTCAAGTAGTTCTCAAGTTATAATGAAGAGTAAAGTTCTTGTATGTTGCACTGTGACCCCACAAACAAGGTTAAGGTCATTCATGTACTGTCTCAGCATGACCTTTATACAGAATAATTAACATGTGTAGCTAACTCAAAACAGATCTCAAGTTATCAAGTAAACAGTAAATTTTGTGTCAGTTGTCCTGTGAATTAGCATTAGGATGCCCATTGACTTACATGGTAGTCAATAGGAAAACTGCATTGAACGATAAGTACCCGAATTGAAAATACTTAAAAATCAGGAATCCAAAGCAGTGCCACCTAGTAAACAACTGTTTGACCCTTCCACAACAACATATCCATCACATTTCAGCTTAATCTGAGGGCCGGTTCTGAGAACAAGTGAAAAAAAGCAAAACCATACAAAAAATTCATAAAACAAGAGGGCTGTGTGAACAGCCCGTGCCTCAGCTGATCTTGACATTCATCACACTTGCAGCTCTATGAACTTGGGAAAGGATCAAGGACACCATGTTCTGAGTAAGTCTGACCTTTATAGAAGAACACTTACATGTGCAACATCAAAGTTCAAGTAGTTCTCAAGTTATAATGAAGAGTAAAATTCATGTATGTTGCACTGTGACCCCACAAACGAGGTCAAGGTCATTCATGGAGTCTCAGCATGACCTTCATACAGAATAATTAACATGTGTAGCTAACTCAAAACAGATCTCAAGTTATCAAGTAAACAGTAAATTTCGTGTCAGTTGTCCTGTGAATTATTTAGCATTAGAATGCCCATTGACTTACATAGTAATCAATAGGAAAGCTGCATCGAACGATAAGTACCCGAATTGAAAATCCTTAAAAATCAGGAATCCAAAGCAGTGCCACCTAGTAAACAACTGTTTGACCCTTCCACAACAACATATCCATCACATCTCAGCTTAATCTGAGGGACTGTTCTGACAAGTGAAAAATAGCAAAACCATACAAAAAATTCCTTTAAAAAATTGCAGCGCCACCTGGTGAACAAATTGGGAGCTAGGTGTCCACGGGAGTGTCTATGTAGGATATCAAAGCAATTGGGTACGCAGTTTCGGAGAAGAAGATTTTTTAAAATTCATTAAAAATCCAAAAATCACTGGAGCATGGACATTTGAACAAAATTGGTAGAAACCCACCCAAGGTACATTGCCACCAAGTTTGAAGTTAATCTGGATGACAGTTCTGGAGAAGTTGAAAATGTGAATTAGCATTAGAATGCCCATTGACTTCCATAGTAATCAATAGGAAAGCTGCATTGACCGACAAGTACCAGAATTGAAAAAATCGTTAAAAATCAGGAATCCGCAGCATTCCCACATAGTGAACAACTTTGTTTGACCCTTCTACAAGGAACATATCCACCATATTTCAGCTTAATCTGAGTGACGGTTCTGGAGAAGAAGGCAAAAATAGCTATAACACACAAAAATTCATAAAAAAATTGCAGTGCCACCTGGTGAACAAATTAAGAACTAGGAGTCCCAGAGAGTGTTCCTGTGTGATATCAAAGCAATTGGGTGAGCGGTTTTGGAGAAGAGGATTTTTTAAGATTTACCCAAAAAATTAATTAAAAATCCAAAAATCACTGGACCGCGACCATTTGAAAAAATTTGGTAGAGACCCACCCAAGGAACATTTCCACCAAGTTTGAAGTGAATCTGGCTGACGGTTTTTGAGAAGTCGAAAATGTGAATTGTGGACGACGGACGGACGACGGACCCTCAAAAAACCTCAGTCAGCTGAGGTAAAAATTGCAGCGCCACCTGGTGAACAAATTGGGAACTAGGTGTCCCCGGGAGTGTCTATGTACAATATCAAAGCAATTGGGTGAGCGGTTTCAGAGAAGAATTTTGAAGGTTTGCCCCCAAAAAGAACAAAATAATTCATAAGAAATCCAAAAATCAATAGAGCGTGACCATTTGAAGTCACTTGGTAGAGATCCACCCAAGGCATATCCCCACCACGTTTGAAGTAAATCTGGTCAATATTATTAAAATTATGACCATTACAAGAAATTCCCATGTTAAACTTTCCTATTAAAACTTTTGTAGAGATTTTTGAAAAAAAATCATAAAAAAAATCCAAATTCATTGGAACATGACCATTGGAACAAACCTGGTAGACACCCACCCAAGGTACATTGTCACCAAGTTTGAAGTAAATCTGGATGATAGTTTTGGAGAAGAAGTCGAAAATGTAAATTAGCATTAGAATGCCCATTGACTTCCATATTAATCTATAGGAAAGGTGCATTTACCGAAAGAAGCCGAATTGAAAAAATCATTAAAAATCAGGAATCCGCAGCATTCCCACATAGTGAATAACTTTGTTTGACCCTTCTACAAGGAACATATCCACCACGTGTAAGCTTAATCTGAGTGACAGTTCTGGAGAAGTCGAAAATAGCTATAACATAAAAATTCATAAAAAAATAGAAAAAAAAACTGCAGCGCCACCTGGTGAACAAATTAACAACAAGGAGTGCCTAGGTGTCTTCCTGTGTGAAATCAAAGCAATTTGGTAAGCAGTTTCGGAGAAGATTTTTTAAGATTTGTCCAAAAAAAAGAACAAAAAATTTCATAAAAATCCAAAAATCACTGGAGCAAGAACATTTGATCAAAACCTCCAAGAAACCCACCCAAAGTACATTGCCACCAAGTTTGAAGTTAATCTGGATGACGGTTTTTGGAGAAGTTGAAAATGTGAATTAGCATTAGAATGCCCATTGACTTCCATAGTAATCAATAGGAAAGCTGCATTGACCGACAAGTACCAGAATTGAAACATTTGTTAAAAATCAGGAATCCGCAGCATTCCCACATAGTGAACAACTTTGTTTGACCCTTCTACAAGGAACATATCCACCATGTTTCAGCTTAATCTGAGTAATAGTTCTGGAGAAGAAGTCGAAAATAGTTATAATAACACAAAAATTCATAAAAAATTAGGAAAAAATTGCAGTGCCACCTGGTGAACAAATTACGAACTAGGAGTCTAAGGGAGTGTTCCTGTGTGATATCAAAGCAATTGGGGGAGCGGTTTCAGAGAAGAAGATTTTTTAAGATTTACCCCAAAAAGAACAAAAAAATTCATAAAATAATCCAAGAAACACTGGACCGTGACCATTTGAACAAAATTGGCAGAGACTCACCCAAGGCACATCTCCATAAAGTTTGAAGTGCATCTGGCTTACGGTTTTTGACAAGAAGTCGAAAATGTGAATTGTGGACGACGGAAGGACGGACGACGGATGGACGGACGACGGATGGACGGACGACGGACCTTCAAAAAACCTCAGCTGACTGACAAGTCAGCTGAGGTAAAAATACAGAAATCATTGGAGCATGATCATTTGAACAAGCTTGCTGGAGACCCACTAGAGGAATTGGCACTAAGTTTGAAGTGAATTTTGGCGATGGTTTCAGAGAAGCCAAAACTGAATTGTTGATGGACGATGGATTGCCAGACAATGCTATATGCTCAGGTGATGTAGATCACCTGAGCAAAAAAGGCAAACATGGGAACAAAAATAATTTCAATAGCAATACAAAGGTATGAATATTTATAATTCTGTTTTTTAGTTCACCCAATACCTTGATTAGGTGTTATCTAAAATTATACGCTGTGCACCAGGTCACACTGAATAAATAGCTTTAAGGATGCATGCAGTATAGATTAGTTATAAATGAATGAACAACTGTTAAGTCAATGTTGCTACAGTGCTAGTATGCTTATTTTGCTCATGTACATATGCATGTACATGTAGAATTCTGTTCTTAAGTTTGACAGGATCTCAATGCAATGTGACTTAGTGCAACAAAGTAAACCATGGTGTACATTTCATGCAAGAACTCCGCAGATTCATAATTTTCACCATATCTATTATTTTGTAATCATGTTTTGCTATATTTGCAAAATTTGCTGTTGATGAATTCATGTCATAGAGTATTTCTTTACCTCTTACAGACAACAAATTACACAAAAATTGATGTGTACTGCATTGCTCTTTGGTGCACATGCCAAATAAATGTCTTCATTTTCCCATCAGGCTTATGTTAGGGATGGTTCGACATTTTCATCATTTTTGAATTAGTACTTACAGTACGCAAGGGGGCAGGGGGTTAAATGGGTCTGTACACTTTCACAGGATATGGAAAATGATGGTCAAATTTTGGCCTGTTTTGTGCAATTTTGCTATGATTTGGGGGGAAATCATCATTTTTAAAGTACTAATTTGGAGGGAGGGAGGGGGGGTCATGAAATTTAGTACCCTAAGTACTAATTCAAAAATGATGATAATGTTGAACTATCCCTTAGTGTATTCTTTCTAGTTGCGCTGTTGTAACTTAAAATTGAGTACAACAAAGGGCGTACTTGGTGCCCGGGGGGTACTTCCCCAAATTTTTGGTGGGGGTGTGCAGCTCGACTTATCTGCAGTCCACTGCCAACTGACACTATCTACCACCAAAATAAGAAACTGGCGACCGAAATTCTAGTTTGCTGAATGAGTACTAGAGGTGTGTGTGTGTGTGTGTGTGTGGGTGGGTGTGACCTTTAGCAATAAGAGCCTTCTTAAAGGGGAACCACAATATATATGTGTGTGGGTGTATATCATGTATGTGTGCACACATACACACATGTATATATATGTATATATCAATGTGAACAAAATATAAATAAGACAGCAAGCTAATGCAATTTAATATTTTATTTCAACAGTAGCATTTGTCAAAGAAGAACATGCAGTGCTGTCCAGCTGAAAATATCTCTAGCAAAATTTTCTTTCCTTGTAGCATTTTTGCCACTTCTTTACAAAAGAAATACTTATTTTTGAGAAAATCTGTAGCAATTTTACAGAGCTTCGTAGCAAAATTTTGCTACAATGCTCCAGTAAGACAGCCCTGACATGTTAATGATACATATCCACTTCATATAATGCACAGGACAAAAGTGCATGCATTCCACATCAAACTTTGACATGCCAAAAAATTATACCATTTGGAATTTAACTACATGTATCTCACTTTGCACCTTCCACAGATGCTCCAAATGTGCAACATAAAAACTGCACCATGTTGCTCATAAAGTCAAATTTTAAAGGATAATTGGTTATGGTCCAAGACCCAGATATCTCTTTTGATCCCATTCATTTTGATCCATGCCATCATAATCCATGCCCGGGCTGTATTGCTCCTCGTAAGGTTCTGGTTCTTCCAGGTCAATACCGCCATCTACCAGCGCCCTCTGGAAGGCTTCGAACTGCAAACAAACACGTGAAATTCTTAGTTATTTCGGTATTAGTAAGTATACTATCCTCTCAACCACCATTTGCCAAGATCGCTGTGTCTGGCTCAAACACCCAAGAAATCGAGCTCATTCACTTGATTCCTGAAAACCTGATGGTCCTGTTGTGCCATCTCTTGGTGCTCATGCTCCTCGCATCATCCTTTCTCTTTTGGAGAGTGATCAGTAGCCTTCAGCTGCAAAAGGAAGCTGGGTGGTCGGGTGGGCTTCTCTGGTGGTCGAGAGGTACGTATACTTACTACATGTAATAGCGAAATCAATGGACATTTCACATTTTAGTTACGTAACATTACCTCTCCACCACCATTTGCCAATATACAGGTGCAAAGGCAGATAGTGTAGCATTATTGGCATACTGACCCCATATAAACACTGGAACTGGCAGCTTGGGGGAAACCATCTGTCCGAAAGAGGAGGCGACGTCCGGGGACGACCAGGATCAGATTGCAGTCCTGGGACCGAACCTTGCTCAGTACCCTTGAGAGGATCTGCAGAGGTGGAAATGTGTATGCCAAGAGGTTCCTCCAGTCCATGGCTACAGCATCCAACACTAGGGCCTGGGGCGAGAAACCAGCAGTTTCGCATTCTCGCAAGCCAGTGGCAAACAAGTCCACATGTGGAGCAACCACTTCGTCCCTGCTGGCTGACCTCTTCTCCAGAGTTGGTTGGCCACGATATTTTGATGTCCCCGGACATGCCTTGCATGTGTTCGGAGCACCATTGAGTGATGTGGCTGGCTAACTCTGTCAGCTTCTTGGAGCACGACAGGGAGGACAGCAGGGTGAGCCACTGTTGTGCCTCGTGGACCTTGCAAGTCACAAAGGCTATGAGCAGGGACTGAAGTCTCTCCCATGTGTCTTCCAAAGGGCCACAGATGTAGGCAACCAGGTCAAACTGGGTGCTGAGGGAGACAAAAGTCTGATCTGACCAAAGGCTGGACCCACTTAGGTTCGCTATCAGGCCCAAGCATTGGCCAAGTTCCAGAACGGTCTGTGTGTGATGCTGCGGATCACCCAAGCCAATTGTCCAGATACACATGAATGTGAACAGTGACCAGTGAAGGTGAGCAGCAACGGATTGGGTGAACTGGGTAAACACCAGCAGGCATGACAAGGCAGCATGAAAGTGGCCCGAACTGGTCGAATGCAAACCGCAGAAACTTCCGTGAAGCCTCTGAAATTGGCACATGGAAGAGCACGTCCTGGCCATCCAGAAATGTCATCCACTATATGGGCCACATAGCCACTGCCACTGACTGGGGGGGGGGGGTCTCCATCTGAAAAGACAGGACTTCTGGATAGGTGTTTAGCGTCGAAAGGTCTATGACTGGGCACCATTCTATGTCCCACTTGGGGACCCTGAGGAGTAGGTTGTAAAACCTGGAAGAAAGCTGCTTTTCCACCAGCTCTATGGCGCACTGCTCCGAAGCGTCTGACCCCCCTCTAGGAACACCGATGCTTTGGGTTCCACAGCAGGTGGTGCCAACCACAAGGGCTCAAGGCTTAATGGAGGCCTGTCTTTACCGAAAGGCACTGTGTAGCTATGTCTCAGGGTGTTGAGGATGAAACGATCGTCCGTGATAAGACTCCCATTGTGTACAAAAGGCAGCGAGGCAGCCGCCAACCAGGACAGAGTATAACAAGGTGGCGGAGGGGAATCCTGAGCTTCCACACTGTAGCATTCCAGAGTCAGGAGCCCTGAGGCTTGCCCAACTTCTTGCCTTTGCTAAAGCACTTCCCATTCTGTGTGCTGCCCGCTCTTTCAGGCGGGTGACGGGTTCCAGCAGGAGCACAAGCCAAGGGGCAAGTAGGCGCGGTCTGAGACATGCCACGCTTCAGGGGTGAAGAGCCAACGAAGAAAGGGACCAAACAGAGTCAGTCAACGCCTTGGTGCGGGTCTAATCCCCGAGCGGGCCCGAAGGTCCGTTGCCTGGGGATAGACTTCTTCCATCTCTCGTCCAAACAATGTTCCAGAGAAGAGTGTTCTTGTTACGACTCTGCAGTACAATGGGTCAGGCAACTTCTAACCCTGGAGCAGTGGAGGTAGGCATCCCTCCACAAGAAATGAAGGTTAGCCTCCAAAGTGCAACCATTCTGCACCAGGTGGTCAACAGCCCACCACAAGGAAGTTGCAAGAAGTGAGGCCTGGTCTAACCAATCCCACACAGCCTCTGTGATGTGCAGAGCCCCTGAGGTCATCCTGGAGAGACCTCAGAGTGGCCAACGAGACGTCACAGTAGGACACCGTTAGCACAGATCCCCAGGCATCATCCTCCAATCACTTGAAGGCCTTGACAGATGTCATGAGGGACTTCGGCTGCCGAGCATCAAACTCTTCCCAGTCCAAATCCACCAGCAATGGATGGGACAGAAAGATCTGCTCTGGCGCAGAATACCATCTCCCCCGAACATCTGGCTTTGGGAGGAGTCACCCCTGCCTAGGGTAGCAAGAGGTGGGCAGAGGTTTCCATTCCTGACGCACCTTTTTGCGTGACTTTTAATGCGAGCGCTTGAACCTGGAGGACCGAGACCTCGACAGCTTCAGTAGACACTTGGCTGACTTCTTTGAACAGGTCTCTGAAGAAGAAACAGCCTGAAGTTGAGAGGGGGCAATCAGCACATGCAATGTATCAGCCTGCATCTGTGTACTCTTAGCCATAGATTCCAAGGCAAGGGCAACCCTCGGGTCAGTGAATAGAAAAGCAGCAGTTGTCTTGGATACAGAACGCCACTCCCAAAGGCGACCTCTTGCTGCCCGACTTACAACAGCAACATTTCTTCTCCTAACTCCCCCATGGGGTTTTTGGTGTAGAGACATCTGCCCCTGAGGCTGGGGATGAACTGCATGGGTATGTCTATGCTTCTCAAGTGGAGTCACTGGCGAAGACTCGATGGAGTCAGATTCAACAGCTCGGCATCTGGCAGCTACGGCCCGCCACCTACACCTTGCACAAAGACTCTTCCTCTGTGCCTGCTTGACGAGCAGCCATTTGTCTTCTCCCCAATCCTCACAGTATTTGCATGTTCGTTCATGACAGGAAACTTAACCCAAATGGAGCTGACAACCATAGCAATGATGATGATTGTCCCAGTGTCCCATATGGTAGTTCCCTGACTCAACTTCTGCCCATGATCCAACACGGATGAGGACGGAATGGCCACTGGATCAACACCAACAGCTTGCTGCCAAAAGGTAGCAATAGGCAAAAACAAGAACAGAAAGCTCAAGCCCCGCCTAAAAGAGGGCACTTTAGTTACTGGAGGCTTGGGTGGTGTATTCCCATTACTTTACATTGTAATTTGCAACTTAAAAACCTGATGACAACTGCACATAGAGACACCAAATTTCGCACAGTAAATCTAGATGCATAACTAAATACCTCACAAAAATCATATAACCATGGCTACTAAAGTGACCAGTTTACTCAAGATTACTTTGACATGCAAATCAATGGGAATACACAGCTCTAGCCCTCCAAATTTTTGTGTATTCAGTTGTGTATTGGGGCGAATATACACTTCAGGGCTAATGCTGACCTTTCCTATTGCCTGATGTGCACTGCCTTCCCATTCTCTGCAATCTGTACACCAAGACACCATCTTGAAAATGTAGGTTTCAAGCCAATCAACCAGCTCTATGCCCAAAAGAGGAAGGATGATACAAGGAGCATGCACACCTGGAGTCATCACCAGTTCCAAAGGGACTGAGACATGGCGCCACAGGACAGTCAGGTTTTCAGGAATCAAGTGAGTGAGCTCAAGTCAATTTCTTGGGTGTTCGGCCGAGACACAGAGGTCTTCGTAAGTGGTGGTCAAAGGGTAACGTTACACAACTGATACTATACATTACTTGTGTCAGCTTTTTTTCCTGCTGTAAAAGAATTTAACATGATTACGCAAATGGGTCCAGTTGACAACAAAACAACTCTTGCCTCACGATTGGCAGAGTGAACAGACAAACCTTTCCTAAAGCACTCGCTCTGTTCTTCAAAGTTCAAAATGTTGCTTTAAATTTCTCAATGACTCTCGGCAATTACCTTTTCTGTACCTGCTTGTCCGTCTTGGACCAACAGTTGACCACAATTTATCCCACTCTCCTGACATCGCTGGGCCAGAATGCGCCCAACATTTTCAGCTGCAGATACATCCTGTGTGCTGGAAAAACAATTACAACTGAAGTAGTCACTGACTCACAGGAAGCCACATTTAAATAATAAAAAACACTGTACCTGGTACCCGTTACATGGTATAAGCATAAATTTTACATTTAAAAGCACTTTTTTTGGCATATGGATTACAGCTGAAAATTTTCCAGATTTTGAACATTATTGTTTGGAAAACGTGCAAATAGACATATCCATAAAATTTGTGCTAACACATTAGAATATGTCCATCCCACTGAACTCTTTCTACCTGGGTTAACACTCAGTCATCACCGTTCTTTGGCACAGGTCAGGCACCCAGCCCATATCAAGGAAAGCTATTGACCTAGGACATGCTGTCCTGATACATCTAGTAATTCCTAATTCAAAATTAATTAAAAAGCAATCAGAGACTGCTGGGTCCATACCCCCCTCTCCTCATTTATAACCTTGATAATCACAGGTCTCATTTTGGAATGACTGTAGTCAGTAAAAATAGGCTATCGCCATGACCTAGATACTTGACCTAGTGACTTACTTTTATGCATGACACACTCTTGTGTCCAGATACACAGGTGTGTAAAGTTTCATGATTCTAAGTTGAAGGGCAACAGAATTGCAGCCCAGGCATGATGTGTAATATAGTTTTACATGAATGTATCCCCGTGAGCCAGATACTTGACCTACTGACCTACTTTTGTTTCCTGACACACCTTTAGGTCAAGATATATGTGTGTATCAAGTTTCATGACACTAAGTTAAATAGTAAAGGAATAATAGCCCTGACAAGATTTTACAAAGATATGTTACTGTGACTAAGACACTTGACCTAGCGACCTACTTTTGGTACATGACACACCTGTATGTCTAGATGTACCTGTGTGTAAAGTTTCAGTAATCTTACTTGAAAGACAACAGAATTGCAGCCCAGATATGAAGTGTAATGTAGTTTTACATGATAACATCACCGCGACATAGATATGACCTCGTGACCTACTTTTGTTTCATGGCACACCTTTGGGTCAACATATGTGTGTGTGAAGTTTCATAAAACTAAGTTACACGGTAAAGGTATTACAGCTTGGACACGATTTTATAATGATAAGTCACTGTGACCCAGATACTTGATATGGTGACCTACTTGTGGAACATGACACATCCTTATGTGTAGATGCATCTGTGTATATCTAAGTTACATAGTAAAGGAATAATAGCCCGGAGAGAATTTTACAACAATATTTCACTGTGACCCAGATACTTAGTCTAGTGACCTACTTTTGGTACATGACATACCCTTATGTCCAGATGCACCTGTGTGTAAAGTTTCATTAAGCTTAGTTGAAGGACAAGTAAATTATAGCCTGGACACAAAAATCGGATGGACGTCTCCTGTGAAACTTACATGCTTAATACACTATTTCACCATACCGACACTGGTATAAAAAGGTAAACAGTAATACAATTTTCAGCACCATAAAGTTTACAAGAGGGGTTATGGGGTAAAGTGTACTAAGGTATTAGCTGGAAGCCAGCTCTTCCATTATACTGAATGATGGTTGAAATGAAAGAAATCCTGCAAAAAGTAAGTATGATCATGGTTTTCCGACTTAAGACGGACTAGAGAAAATTCTCTAGGTGGGTTAAGTATACTTTACCCCAGGTACTTTCCCTCTTACCACTCTTAACACTTTGAGGACTACACTTTGTCATTTCAAGCTCCATCTTGACATTGTTTGATTTATGTTCTTAAGTTAGTGTTGAATGTTTTAGGTATTTCGTTATATTTCTGAAAACATTTCAACAGAATTTTGTATAGTTATTGTTTTTTATTAACCTTTGTGTTGTAGTTTTTGCAACAAGTTCTGACTCTAATGACAAAATTGCTAAAAAGTGTGGTGTTACTAGCAATATGTATTACTTGTCCGATACAAGCTCCATATGCTTGTTTCTCTGGAATGTTTCCTGTCAGATCAGGGTAGGAGATAATATCAAATTTGAACTGGTCTCTCTTGTCAAATATTTTTGTTACATACTGGTTGTTCTTTATTTCTATATCTAGATCAAGGAAAGTAGCTTTTGTATCACTTTCATTTTCCAGATTTAATATTAGTTCTTTGGGATATATATTTTTTTAATTTTCTTTTATTTCATCTCCATTGTTTAAAGCACATAGGTCATCTATAAATCTTCTTGTGTGAGAATATGATCTTGTCACAGCTGTAAAGTTTGTTTTTGCCAATTCCTCCATCCATTTTGATTCATAATGATGTAAATAAAGGTTGGCAATATATGGGGCTGGATCTGTTCCCATTGGCGTGCCTACTATTTGTTGATAAGACTCTGGTTCCAAAGTAAAATTATGCATAGTTGATAATGTATTCTATCATTTGAGCACACTCTTGCTTTGCGTAAGATATTCTCTTTGCTCTTACCTTTCTCAAATTTAGCCTCAGCACCAGATATCTTAATATACTGACATGTGTCACCTTTGCTCTTACCTTTCTCAAATTTAGCCTCAGCACCAGATATTTTAATATACTGACATGTGTCACCTTTGAACGCTTTATCCAACATTGAAATTAGCATGTTGTTTAGGTCTGTCAAGTTAATCTTTGTATACAGTGTTGAGAAATCAACAGTATGAATTGATTTGGCATTATTCTTATTGTTGGTTTTGTCAATGTCCAGTAGAATATCACTTGTGATATCTGTAATCCACATTCTATTCACTCCCGTGTACATTTCCACTTTTTTGCAGTTAGACAGACGCGTTATTTCACCCTGAATACAAACAATTCTTGCATGAAAGTGCATGTCCTACGTATCTTTTTTTTAAAACTCATGTTTCTGTGCTCATGTCACTATTTACAGACCTTGAAATTTGTGAACCTTTGAAACTGTCCACACTAAAACACATGAAAACAAAATAATTTATCACAGACAGAAATACAGATCATTTCTTCATACGTCCATGCAAATAAAAGGAAACCTCATTATAATGACACTATGAGATACTCTCTGAATGACACAAGTTTTGACAAACTAAATGTACAAGTCCTTTCCTATTTGACTCTGCTATCTAGCATAATTGACACATTGTACAGAGAACAAATGATGTCACTTTATTGAAGTTTCACTCTGTCTGTCTGTCTGTCTGTCTGTCTGTATGTATGTATACATGCACATTAATTACAACAAAAACATCAAAGTTATGTTAAATGAAGCTGACTCATACCTGAATAAATGTTTGGAAATGGCCACTTCATTTGTGGATGCTGCTATGACAGTCTTGCCATCTGCTCCCTGTAGTCGCCCTGTGGTGTGGCGTCCACTCTTGTCAAAAACCACTCTGCACAAATCATGTACAAGTTATCTGTTAGTGTTAAAAGCTGTGATGAGTTACATATATCTCTGCAATTATTAACTGCTGACCAGGTTTATAAATACTTATTAAAAGTACTTGTACACTGTATCAGTGCTGTCCAGCTGAAAATCCTTGTAGCACAATTTTCTAAAATTGTAGCATTTTTTTCACTTCTTTACATAAGAAACACTTATTTTTGAGAAAAACTGTAGCAATTTTGAAGAGCTTCGTAGCAAAATTTTCTTACAATGCTCCAGTTGGACAGCCCTGTGTATATGGTTGTAACTGCCCTTTATTGTCTTCACAAAAATTACCAGAAAAAAGACATTTTTTTTTAATGAAGGCAATTTCAGCTGCCCCATGGAAGGGTCTCAAGTCAAAGGAAAAATGCAGGAGCAGATCCAGAAAGGGAAGTGCTGAAAGCATGAGCCATGGGTGCAGGGGCTGCAATATATGAATGGAAGGGAGGCTTAAGTGGCCCAAGGCTACACAGCTTCACATGGGGCTTTCTTTTAGAAATTTTAGCAAGGAAAAATTGGAATGATGTCATTATAACCCATTATACCCCCACAGATTTTTTTCTGCAGATAAAGGTCTTGTGCAGCGTATAGCACAGTGATGTCACCAAAGTGACATTACTAAAGCCCCCAGCAACAGGACTGTGCCCCCAGGTGCTGCCACTGTATGTTGGTTCAGATCCTCACGTGGAGACAAATATGATGGTACAGTGGGTAAGTATTATAACTGATTGAAGACCTTCTTCTCAGCTAAACTTTTACATTGTGACTATAACAGAGCAGGTGGCAGCTGTGGCTGATGTCCAATGGAGGAAGAATTGTTTCATCAGTTTTGTTGCAACTGTAACTCACCGGGAACTGTTGGGAACACTGTGAGGGGCCCATTTATAGATCATGGGGCAGCAAATCTGTTGCTATGCATGCATCTGCATCGTGATGACGAAGCAGTGGACTGCCAGTGGATGAATAGGTTGGTTTCCAAAATAAAACTTGATTCAAAGAAATTTGAATCTACATATACTGGCTTTTCATTGGTTGAAAACCTGTCATGGCCTTACGAAGGTCAGTGAGTGTTGGCTGCACTTTGACTTGTTCAGTCACTGTAAAGACATTACACTGAATGCCCCTGAATAGGGGCTTTGGGATGTGTTGAGTCACATTGCCATAAACGATTCTGGTGTTTCCATATGATTGCCACAACTCTGGCAATAAAAAATTAGCATAAGACTGAGCAATTGAGCTCACTTCCCCATGGTACTGAAAATGAAAGGTTCAATAGTGTTTTTCCTAGTCAGGTTGTAGTAATCTAGAGCATTCTACGCAGGGAGAGGTTGGTCTAGTATTTGGACTGAGATTCAGGTCCCTACGGTCGCTTTGTGCAGAATGTCCACCCAAGGGTTGTGTGATGTCACCATAAAAAATGTAATGGTAATGCTCGGTATAGTGTCTGGTCCACATATTGTTTCTTGCATGTATTATATGTCAAAACATAACCAAGTTGGAACTTTGGCAGCATTCTCCTGTGGGGACTTTTGCAAGTTCTCCCTGCCTGTGAACTGAGCACTTGGCCAGAATCATTTGGCCGTCCACAGTACTTGCAGTTCTTGCAAATATTTCTGTGTTTTTGTCCCCGATATGGCTGGATTCTGTGGACTGATGGTTGGGTACTTGGTTCTGGAGTGAACCAGTATGTCTTGCATTAACCTTTATATCATTTAATTAGTTATGATAGTTGTGCGTTTATCATTTAACTTCTATATCACAAAAGAGATGGTCAGTGGTGACATGAATGCAAACCTGCTGTATATTATACTTCTGGTGACATGC
Source organism: Hermodice carunculata (assembly GCA_964020975.1). Classification (NCBI taxonomy): domain Eukaryota; kingdom Metazoa; phylum Annelida; class Polychaeta; order Eunicida; family Amphinomidae; genus Hermodice; species Hermodice carunculata. Next base: position 23,250 of record CAXHWN010002738.1, on the reverse strand, counting down.
TGTTTGTGGTTTAACTTTTGCCCAGAACTTCTTGTACTCTTCCAGAGGGCTGTGAAATGAAGAAGTCCAAAGATCTCATCAACTTATATGGAAACAACTTTGCCATATCCATGATTTTATCCATGGGTGGTCATCTTAAACATTCATGGTGTACCTAAATGTGTAGACACAGGCCATGAATACAGCAGGCCTGAATGTTTTCATTGCTAATCAACTGGCTATTAAGCTAACCTGCAGACTTCACTGGCCCAGGGTTCGTACAGCTTGGCAACTTTCACATTCAAGGACTCTCCAAGACCTCTTTCCCCAAAATTCAAGGATTTTCCAACTGAATTGATTTTTTTCTGTGTTGTGTGTTGCTGTCATTTGTTTGGGGTTTTTATAAGAGGAAGGGAGGAGAGGATCAAGCTGACCTGACAGTCAGAGCGAGGTGTATTGGTGGACATTTAAAATTCAAGGACTTTTCCAGGTCTTTATGTAAAAAAATCTTTATTTTCAAGGTTATTAAGACCTTGAAAAAGCATGTTGTAAATTCAAGTACTTTCAAGGATTTCCAGTCTGAACCATGCTGGCCCCAAACCAAAGAGGCGACCACTTCATCTGTCTCAGCCTTTTTGTCTGTGAAACACACACCTGATAATATCACTGCATGGAAAACAAAATTCACATAAGTGACCCTATGACTTTGAGAATTAGGTCAAGGTCACTCAGAAATGAGTCCCAGCCATGGTCTTACATAGACACATAACCTTACTAAGTTTCCCCCAAGTTTTGTGAGGTTTTCCAGCAGTTGACACAAAACCATTTCAAATAAGTGAACCTGTGACTTTGCGAATTAAGTCAAGGTTACCCAATGCAAAAATACATGTAGGACTGACTCAGATATATATTCCTGTCAAGGTTCATGAAGCTTTGTCCAGTTCTTCAAGACTTCTCTCGCATGGAAACTAAATGTGTTTAAGCACACACACCAACAAGAAGTAGAAGAAATGAGCACAAAATCCAAGGTCTTCCCAATTCCACAAGGGGGGGGGGGGCATAATGATTGAGTAATCACAAATATTCCTCATGTTTGTCCACAGAAAGAATGGAAAAGAGACATACCCTTGTTGCCGCCTAATTAATATATCATTAATGAATCTCTAAGCTTACTTGAAATGTCAGAACATCACTGGCATTTTTTTTTTTAAATTCTGATCTCCACTTGCTGATAGAACTGTAAAATCAAAATTTTAAAATGCTGGAACACACTCTTTGAAAAGGAACGAGTGGTGATCATGGACTTCTGTGTGTACTCTTTTTAAAAAGGTGAAAACACTGCACCACCTTTGTAGCTAATTATTTCAACACTGTGCAACCTTACTGCACCTACCTGTGATAAAACTCTCTTGGAGGATACTGTGTTGGCCAGCCTTTCCTCTTTCTTCCCAAGCCCATTTGCTCCAGATTTCTAAAAGCAGCAAACAACTGAATGAATCCCTAATAAATCCTAAGGTATGTGAAAAAGGAAAAACTGAAGTCTACCTATACTTTTGTAAGTACTGATATCTCAATAATGGTGGATCCCGCCCATGACTGTGAATGAGAAATGGATCTGGTTAGTTGTAAGTCATGAGCAAATTGAAAATATCACAACTAACTAGACCCATTTCTCATTCACAGTCATGGGTGGGATCCACCACTATTGAGATATCAGCAAGTTTCTGAATTTCAGGACAAGAATGTTCACTGAACACTGAATGAGCTGTAAATGATCTTGCTTTACTCTCAATTTTACTATCCCATTGCTCAGTATCAATTATTGGACTAAGCTTACCTTTCAAAACTCAGCCGTTTGAGCATTACCAAATTGTTCAGTCTTGAACAACCTCACAGAAGCCTCTGTCTGACCCTGATGACAACTGTTACAATAGTCTCTCCTTTGAGAGACCACTCCATGGAAAGACCCCCTAAAAGACCCCTTACCCCTTCACTGTACATTTATCAGGTCCCTATTCCTACCTGCTTTCCATGTCATGTGACCTCCATTCAGAGACCAGCAAGTTAACTCAAGGTTAAGATTAACTAAACCAAATGAAACCCAATAGGTAATTTCCTACTAAAATGTTTATTGTCGCAATGGACCTGGGGTCCACCATTAAAAGGATATTAGCCAACAGGTCCAATTTCCCAACTCGGCAAAAACAAAAAACAAACAAAAACAAAACAAAAAACAAACAAAAAAAAGAATTTTTAAAAATCATGACAAATCTAAAAATCAACGGAGCACGATGATACTTATACGAGACAAATTTCCCAGACCTGTAGACTATGTGTACTAAAAAGTCAGAGAAAAGGGTGAATAGGTGGGACAGTTATTGCGAAAACATTTACAGAAGCGGCAGTGGTAGCAGATCTCATCAATCTGCTAAACACAATGTGCATCCCTCTACAGGGGGATGCATAATAATTATACAGTTTGCTGTCACATTATGATGGTTACCTTGGGTTTCTGTTGATGAACTCTGGGTTGACCACATCATTTGCACTCAGTCTATCACCTTCTCTTTCCCTGCTGGCTTGGTCTTGTGGAGACATGTCTGTGCTCACAAACCTTTGGCTTCCTTGAAAGCAGATTTAGATATATTATCTGTCCGGATTTTCTCAAGAAAATTTGGAATGTTAGGGGGATTGCTGAAAACAGGACAAACTTACCATAAAATTAAAAGCCCTATCCTCCTTTTTGATATAATAGAAACATCAATTTCAAAGCCATAAATGTTATGCCAAAGACCTATGAGGACAAAGGATAAAATGAGCATGGATCAAAGAATATGGTCCTGATTGACAATTGAGGACAGTTGTCATACTGCCATATGCTACAGAACAAATTTGATTAAGGATTGGATATCCATTTGAAATTTGCATTGGAATGTCAGACTTTTTGCCAAAAATGGGGGACAGTTGCAACAATTATAGGCATGTTGCCATGGGCATGTGTGGACTTCAACGGATGATCAGTTGGATATAACTGTAAAAATAGTTTTGGAATAATCTGGTGAGTTATGGTTTGTTGGTGTGTAAAGAAACAGATAAATCAAGTGAAACATAGAAGTGGGGTCGTGACCAAGACCTGAGCCTTGTTTCAAGTCTTTTGCTGTAGGAACTCAGTCTGACAACATGGCAGTTCCAGGTCCCCTTCCCCCCCCCCCCCCCCCCCCAATCATATAAGCAAAAATGACTGCTTCCACAGATGAAAACAGCATACTGTAGTACACATAACGCCCTCTGGGAGCCACTACACATACAGATGCCAGGGTGAGAAAAACTGTTTTGAAATTACTCATCTGCAGGACAAATGACACAAAATTTTCACTTGTCCTCCCTAATGCTGAGTTTTGGTTTTAAAGAGCATGATTTAATGGAAATCATTATGTCAGACAGTGACTTATGTGCTAGTTACACCAACAATCTTGTATTGTGACCTTTGCCAATTAAATATACTTGTCCAAAGGGCAAGTGAAATTTGAAAGTCATTTGTCCTCAAAAGGATTTCACTTGTCCCGGACATAGGAATTTTTGCACCCTGGATGCACCAGGTCCAGCAGCCACAGACACCCATCTTTAATATTAGCATGGATGACTGACTGACAGCACGTCCTGTGCGCCTGTGGGCCATGATGATAAGCACCAGGCCTCAGTAACTTACTGGGCTGAGGCAACCTCAGTCACACGCTTCCATGGTCTGTGGCCAAGCCTGGCAAGTTTTATTCCCCTGAGGTTGGCAGCCGTCATATTACCTGAGTCTCATTACTAATACAGTGGTACCTGCAATTTAAGACCACCCCTAATGCCAGAAAAAAGTGGTCACATATGACAGGTGGTCTTTCATTGCAGGTAAATGAACAAAGAAATAAAAGGCCAATGTCTTGAAAGGGTGGTCTTAAAAACGAATGTAGTCTCTCATGAGAGGTGGTCTTTAGAGCAGGTACCACTGTGGCAATTTTTTTTTTTTTATGTCTCTAACTGGCTGCACGCCAACAAACTCAGTCTTCATATCGTCAATGTTCATTTGCAGCAACCAGATAAGGAAGAATCTCGATTCAAATCTCGGTCTATCACTGAATGGTAATGATGTTAACCAAAGTGACAAATGTGAATACATGTACCTAGGTGTTACCATTGATAAAGAGCAAAAATTTAATTGCCAAGTCGATGAAACTGTAAATATACTAAAAAAAGCTCTTGGTGTCTTTAGTAAGGCAGCCAAATTTCGAACAACTGAGTCTCAGATAACTTGTTTAACACTCTAGCGCTGCCTATTTGGACTATTGTAGTACTGTCTGGGGAAGCAGTCTTAGGGGAAAAAAAAAAAAAAAGAGACATTATGCACTTACAAAGACTTCTAAAAGAGCCATGAGGATAATCCTCCAGTGTCACCCCAGGACGCACATTGTGGATATGCTGAGGGCTCTCAAATGGATGAGTGTTTGTCAGAGACAATATTGTAATCTCTGTATTTTTCTTGAAAAATTATAAAGAACGAAGTTCCTACTTATCTTCAAAGCATACTTACTCCGGTTTCACATATCCATACCTACAATTAACATGCATCTATTCCTTCTCAAAATGTCTCTCCTTTTTAGGAACTAGATTCTGGAATGATCTTCCTCAGCATGTCCAGGATATGCTTTCCCTCTACAGTTTTAAGAAAGGCTCTACTGAATATATTTTCAACAATATTGCATTGACTTGACAAAGTACATAGGATAGCCACTCCTTATTGCCATGGTGCTTTGTCTAAATTTTCTTACCATGCTTACAGCCTCGAAGTGGGCAATCTAGTCGTAGGCTAAATGGTCTCTTTTAATTTGAGTTTATTGTCCTTACCGGGCGAGAAAATTCCCATGTCCTATTATCCGGGACAAGTAAAATTTGATACCGGATGTGAAAATTCAGAAAAATAACATGTAAAACATAGGAGCACTTATCCTTGGACAACTAAACCCATGACAGAATTTTTTCACCCTGCTGTATCTTTTACATGCAATTTTTAATTTCATATTTTCTTAATGTATTCATTATTTGTGTTTTATAATGGCATCCATACCTCAACAATGTCTTATTGATTGGGGATTGCACATTCAGATTCAGATTTTATTACCAGTTGTGCCCTCGAGGGGCCAAAAGTACAAACAAATTTACAAACTGAACAGCACACTCAGAGGCACTTACAGCAACTATAACAAGTACATGTACGGACACAAGCTAGAAAATATGAGAGAATCCCAAATTAATACAAATACAAATGGAAGTCTGCTATATTATAATTACAAATAAACTTGTCAATATATATGGCTATATAGTATGTTATTGTAACAATAAAATTTCAATTGAATATAAAAATGAAATTTCAATGTTCAGCAAGTCATCGGATGTTCGCCACCAAGGCACAGGTACAGGCAACTCATCTACGCTGTGCCATTGGTCTCTAAACATGGGTCTGTTTGGAGACCAATGGCACAGCATTGACGAGTTGGTAGTTGACCACAGCTGTGATTGGCTGGTTATGAATCCCAAAAAAGATAGTCCCTAGTTGTGAAAATACTGTATTTTCAGCGTGCTGTAGCTTTTTTTAAAAATAAAGTTAGCCGAGTCAGGTTTCCTGCAGTACACAGTTACTACATTGCTGGTCATTTAGGTACACTGTCTGACAGGACAGGTGAGAACCATATGCTAGGGAAATACATGACCCTGGACACAGAACAATTCACACACCTGTATAAAGATAACATCCAGGTGTTGTTTCATATTTCACTTATTAAAAACAAAAACAAAAAAGGAGTTGAGCTGGGATTTATAAAGAATACTTTCACCTGTGTTTTTGTGACATTTGTACGTGTTAAATGCTGTTGACCAAATTTTACTTTGAATTTGCTAATTTTTCAGCATCAAAAAGGCTAATATGTAAAACAGAAGGATTCATTCACTCGTTTTTATGTTAATGTGTATGTATAAGTGCAAGTTACCATGTTGGTGAACAGTGTTTCCGTTAGGAATTTGTTTGACGGGGTCACAAGAAGGGAAAGTCGGGGGAGAATACTTGTATTTTACCAATTTTACATGTAAATAAACAAGACTTGTGACCCTTTAGCATTTTCTCACAAGCTATTTGAAGTATTGAAAGGGTAATACACCTAAATTTGGGGGTTAAAAGAAACACTGGGTGATGGGACCGAGCTGCTGGGGTTGGGTTTGGATTTTCTTCATAATGTCGGGCATCATGGGTCATCACCATTGCTATGGCCTCTGTACTAATAGCTTTGGTCCAAATTAGCTAGTACTGTTAGCTACTGCTGCAACGCAGCGATCGCACCCCCACTTTCTACTTGGCAACTGGCCTTTCTCTGTTGCTGGGTAGGTCACTCGATCCTCGGCCATCTCACATGGTTCTGCCATTGGTTTGTTGTGCGCTGTTTTTCGGCAATCGTCCAGCTGTTATGCGGAAACAACGTGGGCACTGGGTGTTCTACCTTTAAATACCCCCAACAAAATGTCTTGAACAAATTCTGTCAAATTTGCCTGGTGGTTCATAATCTTCTGGTCTTTTCACATATTCAACCACTCCTGTCGTTTCTGTGTTTCTTTGGACAAAAACCGTGGAAAGCTACCCCTTGCATCCAGGGGTATTTATCCAATTTACCCAATTTTCTCATGTCTGGCTTACAGTCAGGAACTTTGCAATTGTAGACTGTCATTGTAGCTTGTAAATACTTCCGTCGTAGGTTGGAAAATAACGGTCAACTTTGCGATGTCATTTCCCTGTACTTTAACTCTGGCTCAATATGACTGCTATATTGAAACGACCTAACCTGCTGCAAGGTGCACTGGGAAATGACCCTGGCACTTTAGCGGCTACCGACGGTACTACCTAATTCTGACCTTAGGTATTGGATGTGTTTCGATTTGTTGTTGGTTCTAATTGGCCACAAACCAAGGGATCTACGAGAACCAACAACTGCATGATCATAACTTCCAGTCAGTTCATTGGCAGGGTATAATAAAACAAATATTCCTTTAAAAGGAAGTTTTTGTGAAGGTGAAGCTAGAATGTAATGACAGGACTTCACTTCTGTGTAACATTACACACATTAAGTTGCTAATCATAGACCAAATGTCCCACATCTAATGGTGCTAACCTAGCAACATTGCTTGAGATACCTTCTGGTTTTATAATCTGCAAACATGCTTCACCTTGTCTCCATGACAACATACTGCGTGTGTTGCGTTGCTTTCCGTTCTTTCAGTCATGTTTGGGATCATACTGAATTTTAGTAATTTCCCAGCAGAGGCAGTAGGACGGTCCCCTGCCTCAATGCTCCGTACATGCCTTTCTTTCAGGAGTGATCCAAGTGCTGCGTGGTGAACAATAGGGTGGCCAGGGAACCGGACAACAGAGGCAGCGGCTGAAGGGTCACAGCTATCCACCAAAATAATAGCAGTTGCACGTACAGTAAAACCTCCGTATGTGGGCACCTCTCCAAAGTGGGCATCTTCAGTCTCGTTTCATTTTTCCTATTGATTACATTATAAAGCCACCTCTCTAAAGTGGGCACCTCCCTAATCTGGGCATTGGACACTATTATTTTGTTCAATAAATAAAAGTGTAATTTTTTGCATCAGGACTTCCCGCCTTTAACTTTTAATTCTTCAAGTGTCATTTTTCTATCAGTGTTCACCACTAAATATAATCCCCCCATCATAACAGAGTATGGTACATGTATAGGCCAGCATCAACAAAGCATTAAATCACGACAGTTGTTTTAGTCCACAATAATTTTTGACAGCTTTATGGATTAAACATAGGATTTAGGTATCAAAGTGGAGAGAACAATTGACTCTACTGGGAAGCAAGTTGGTGTGTGGATGAGTGTCAGCTCAGTGATTTGCTCAACCTTGCAGTTTGATACTCTGATGTGCCTGGTGGTAATCATTGAGTTGGGACCTGTTCTTCATAAATAATCCATTGACTTTATTTTTCTACATAGTGCATGTAGTTAATATTTAATTGATTTTTTTCCCCAAGAAATACAGGTACAATGTTGAAAAAATTGCCTTGCTCATTTATGTTATGTGGGATTAAGATGCATGTATCTGTGTACATGCAGAATGTATGCATGCATGTGTATAGCCTCTCCCTTAGTTGCTCATCCACACAACCAAAAATGGCCGGCCCTCTGTAAAGTGGGCACCTCCCTAAAGTGGGCATTATTCTCCGGTCCCAAGGGTGCCCACTTTATGTACTGTACAGTGAAAACTCATGATAACAACACTCAGATATCCCACATATTCACTTAATGGACTGACTATTTTCACGGTATAGTTGAAATAGACCAGCTGACTATTTTCAAGGTACCATTGAAACAGACCAGCTGGTGACCCAGTTACATCTGATTGCCTGAAACCCACCGTGAAAATAGAATTCTCGCTAAAATCACTTTACTGTGAAGAAAGTCAGCTTGTCAAGTGGATTGAGGTCGTTGGAAGTGGACCCAAGTTCAGCGTATGCAGATGTGTTTGTGGTTGTGTTTAAATGTGCGAAACGAAATGGAGAAATGTGTCATGGATAGTTTCAATAAATTCATTGGCGAACAACACTTTGAAAGCTAACAAATACTCGGCAATTTGTGGTCACTGCTATTGGGGCCATAAAATGTGGTCATCCTGTTCTACTTAAATAAAATTCAAATAGGTCCAGTACATGTACCTGCGTATCGTGCCATTTGTGGTGTACTGCCACTGGACTACTTAGGGGGAGACCGTTAAAGACTCAAGTCAAGGGCCAAAATACTTTCTTCCCGAAAAATCCACCCTCTTACAATACATATGCTACACCCTCCATCTTGTCAACCAGTTTTTCAATTTGAAGTGTACATCTCCATTTCTAAGCCAACAAAACCTATGTCAAAAGAATTAATAATGCACCATAATGCAGCAGGAGTGAAACTGACAGTTTACCACTGGATGGCATGTGGTGGCCACTCCCTGCAAATGTATAATCTATTGCCTTGGTGTCGCTTAAATGGCAAACACTTGCACACTGTGAATGTAGCCAGCCATATTCCTTGATAACCTGTAGTATGAAAAGAGACGGTCTGTCTGCTGTACGATACCATGAAAATAGACAACCAGTCTGTTGTCACGGCACCTTGAAAATAGCCTGCCGGTCTATTTTCACGGTACCGTGAAAATAGAGGCATCCTTCACTTAATGACTCACCCTTTAAGGGTCAAAAAGTGCATTTTCGATGTTATGTGATCAATTTAACTGACACGTTCACTAATCAGATACACTTTCAGGGAACAGATGGTGTCAATATAATGAAATTCAACTGTATACATCTGTACAAAGCCTGTTAATAGGGAGCGAAGCTCCCTCTACGGCAATGGGACCCACCACGATCGACATGTTGTTCAGCTCGATTTTTTTGTCCATGACCAGAAGCCAATGGGTAAACTGGCTTTCTTCAGCAGAATCAGATAATAATCGGTCCCCATTGGTTAGCAGCCAAAGTCACTCAAACAGGGCCGCCGTCCATGGTTCATGGCGATTGGTTGAATTAAATAGGAATAAACTGTTTAAATTTAAACTCTCTATGCATTGCGTGGCAAAAATCAGGGGTGCACAAACTACGTAATTAAATTGAATGCATTGATTTATTTTCTATGCACCATAAATTACAAACTTGGCACTGTGTGAGTTATCGCATGTCCGTGCTTCCATGCCTCACACAATAAAGCGTGACGTCACGTAGCAGCGCGAGTCTCCGCCTATGAAGATTGCGTCACTATTTACAAATGATTGGCAGCGCAGCAGACGACAATTTGCTTCAGACTCTCACACTGCGGCGCCACCGTTCAGACCGGGTTGCACGATTGCGGACAAAAAAGGGGTACAATAAAAAATAAAATAAAATAAAACATCAAATTCAATTCAAACTTGCGCCTCGCTCCCCTTTCTGGGTTACACCCATTCATAGGGAGCGAAGCTCCCTCTACGGCAATGGGACCCACCACGATCGACATGTTGTTCAGCTCGATTTTTTTGTCCATGAGCGGAAGCCAATGGGTAAACTGGCTTTCTTCAGCAGAATCAGATAATAATCGGTCCCCATTGGTTAGCAGCCAAAGTCACTCAAACAGGGCCGCCGTCCATGGTTCATGGCGATTGGTTGAATTAAATAGGAATAAACTGTTTAAATTTAAACTCTCTATGCATTGCGTGGCAAAAATCAGGGGCGCACAAATTACGTAATTAAATTGAATGCATTGATTTATTTTCTATGCACCATAAATTACAAACTTGGCACTGTGTGAGTTATCGCATGTCCGTGCTTCCATGCCTCACACAATAAAGCGTGACGTCACGTAGCAGCGCAAGTCTCCGCCTATGAAGATTGCGTCACTATTTACAAATGATTGGCAGCGCAGCAGACGACAATTTGCTTCAGACTCTCACACTGCGGCGCCACCGTTCAGACCGGGTTGCACGATTGCGGACAAAAAAGGCTTCGCTCCCCTTTCTGGGTTACACCCATTCATATTATCAGGGCACATTAGCATGCTACATAATCTATAGGTCATGTCTTGGGTCATTTGATGAATGCAACACGGTATTGGATGGCATTGGACGCAAATTGTTGCCTACTGTGTACATTTTATGAATGAAAGTGTGTTAATTTACATAAAAAACATGGCGCAGCCCACAGATTGACGCACGGTAATTATTTCCGGCTACTGCCGAAAACAATAAATTCACACTGCATCCAGTTTTGTACATTTTTTCAGACATCCTGTACCTCAGTTTCCAATTTTATTCCTTTAGAATTTTTTTTAATCCCAGTGAAATTGTAGTAATAGCTCCCGAAGGAAGCTAAACCGTTACGTGCGTACAGGAAAAAATTAATTCATGCTCCCTTATCTTGCTAGTGGATGGCCTGAATTGCTTGCAGCACGGAAGTTGTTTTTTGAAGCAAACAGGAAGCGGAAGTGAAGTCTAGAACCCATGAATACTGAATCATTCTCCGCGACAGATTAACCCAAATGAAAGAACAAGTTCATTGTCGTGTACATAATTATTAATATTTTTCTCAAATTTTCGGATCATTAGTCCCTCTTCAGGGAATGACAGTTGATAAGCACAGATAAACGCTCACCGGCCGCAGGCTATGGCCTTGGCTGGTTCCCTGCCTCGCTGCACGGAAAATATGAATCAGGCTGCAGGGAACTACACAAAACACAGTCATCGCAAAATATGAATCACGCTTGGAAAGACACCAAACACAGTAGGGCGACAAAGCGTCGAGTGAAAACGAGCATGCCTGCGATAGCAGGCCATGCGAGTCGTACTTTGCCTTCGGGAGCTTCCACAGCCTGGCTGTTACATATTACTGACTCTCGCATCTAAGGCTATACCTACTACACATTAACTGTAGGCTACTGTCAGTCGCAAGCCGCCGGTACCAGTGCACCGACAATGGACATGACCGACGTAAACAACTGCCTTGAAGTTGAACTGGCACTGCCAATGCGTCCCTGTCACCTTGTGCTTGTCCATGAATGAAGATCACCGGTTGTACCTACCTACAGAAAAAATACATTTCCTGGTGGTTCTTGTAACACAAGAATATGCACAAGTGTCTAAAAGTGCAGGGAAAAGCGTTCTCAACGCTGAAATTCTCATGGTTTAAACAGTATCACATGTGGAAATTCAGGCTGCAGCTACTCCATGACCGTGTCCGTGAATCGCGAGCACGTGTCATGACTGCGTGAGATTACAGCAGACCTCTGCTACTAATCCACGAAATCGAACGGGAAAGTCTGTCCGGATTGTATCAGAAAAAACACGGTGCTTAAATGCGCTCCCGCGGCCATAGCGCACTGTCAACCTTGAGACTGTATTTGAACTGAATTTGTTTGTAGATCACGAGCACATTGTATTTATTAGGTGACAAAATGTACATGCTGATACACAGCAGCCTGACAATACACACACACACACACACACACACACACACACACACACATATATATATATATATATATATATATATATATATATATATATATATATATGTGTGTGTGTGTGTGTGTGTTTATATATATAGGCCTATATATACATATATATATGTATATATATATGTATATATATATATGTGTATATATAAGTGTATATATATATATATATATATATATATATATATATATATATATATATATATATATATATATATATATATATATATAATCATATATATAGATGTGCCCCTGCTTAATAAGATTTCACTCTTTTTCTTAATTTTTGAAATATGGACACATCTATATTGTTAAGTGACAGGATGCATGTGTTTACATGCATACACGCATTAACTCTCTCAAGACATGGGATTGGTACCCTGTAAGTTGTAACACACCCTGTCTGGTGTCGTATGCAACCATCTATAATAGTGACAGCCAGTCTTGGAGCTGGTTCCACACACAGGCTGAGGTGACCTGCACTGTCACCACACAAGTGCTCATTGAACTGAACTGTGTGCACACAGTGGTGCCAGTCATAGCCACACAAGCACTATGAAGTTGAACTCTGGTTCCACAAACAGGCTGAGGTGACTTTGACTGTTACCACACAAGTACTCATTGGACTTTGCTGTGTGGGCAGTGGTGCCATTCATTGCCACACAAGCATTATGAAGTTGAACTATGCTACATTAATGGACCTTATTTCCAAACGCGACCTTTTAGATTCACCTTTGCCCAGTACAGGGCACTGTTGCTGTATAATAAAGGGCCACATCTCCTGGCCCTAGGAGAACGCTACCAGATTAGCTGTGGTGAACACTGCTCCTGTATATAGTCTTGTAAAATAAATGTATAAAGTGTAAATACTTGTGTGTCATTTACAAAGTCCTACAGATATGACGTATCAATATATATATATATATATATATATATATATATATATATATATATATATATATATATATATATATATATATATATATATATATATATATATATATATATATATATATATATATATATATATATATATATATATATATGTGGTGTGAGGGTAAAAGGGGGAGGGACCCTTAAAGTGATACCCCCCCCCCCCAGTGATCAACTACCAGCTAGGACTGACAAGAAGCAAGGACAGACACTTTCAATGGAACAAGGGATGCCATCAGACCAAAAGCAAAAAAACAAAACAACAAAAAACAAACAACAACCAAAAAAAAAAGTGAAAGAACAGAGAGAGAAGGATCAAATAGACAACAGTATAAAATAAATAGGTAAACCAGGTGCATTAAATGGTCCTTTCAGCCAGATCTCAAAAAAGGGAAAGATGAAAAAAAAAGGGTTCCTTGTTCTGGAGGGAAAATAAATAAATAAATAGATAAATAAATAAATAAATAAATAAAAAAATAAATAAATAAATAAATAAATAAACAAACAGATAGATAAATAAATGAATAAATAAATAAATAAATAAATAAATAAATAAATAAATAAAAGAAAAGGGGCAATAATTATAGTAATAACAAGGGAAATAAAGTTTTAATGTTGATAATAAAATAGATAAATCAGTAAAATATCGAGCTAAGTCTTTTGACTCAGATTATCTCCAAGCCCCCCCCCCCAGCTAAGGCAAATGGGACCCTTGTGTGCCCTCCGTCGTACTTAGATGTGCAGCCTTGCCTAGCCTACCTGTGCTTAACAGTACCTGTGATAACAGCCCTACTTGTACTTAAGTGTACTGCTGGCCCATTCGGCGTGTCAAACCACATGCCGCCTAAGAGGATCCGAGATTTAGAAGAGGGCTACGACCTCCGTAGTGCTCGTGATTCCACCATGGAGCAAGTGGAGGGAGCAGAATTGCGTGGGTCTGAGGGTCCCTCATCTTCGACGACGGAAGGAGTTCCAGACCAGGGCCGGGGTGATAGAGGCCCTGAGGGCACAAATGCACAGGCAGCGGACTTGCAGCCCGTGGCACTCCCACCCATGGATCAAGCTATGCATCGGTTCTTGGATATGCTAGCTCAACGGGGAGAAGAGGAACAGCAGCGTTACCAACAACGCTCGATGGAGGAAAGGCAGTACCACCGGCAACTGTTAATGGGCATACAGGGGCAGGGGCTAGGTGAAGGGCGAGCCCAAGGATATGTCCCGGCCACGCCACCACAACCAGCCATCAGGCCATTGGGGGTGGGACTTCCAGACTACGATGTTGGAGTATGGCAAGGGGCCGAAGCAGCTCCCCTACTCCCTGCAAATAAATCGAGGCCTCGAGGGGAAGCAGTACCCCTCCAGGCAGACACCACTGCCCGGCCACCAGATATGGGCCTTGAGGCAGCAGGCCGTCTGGTTGATGGCCATAATAGAGAGCGGAATCGAGTAATTCAGAACGGAGTCCTCGACATGGAAGCGAGGGGCCAAAATGGGGCCCGACAGAGAAATCGTGCGGCTTGGAATGCACCAAGGCTGGGCCAGCAGGTGGATGCAGGTCAGGGTGGTGTTGGGCATGAGGACCAGCCGACCACAGCCCTCGCCAGGGACCCGGACTATAGGGGCCCACCCCGTGATGAACTCCGCCATGGTGCTCATGAGCGAAATGCACCTGGGCGGTGGAGGGAAGAGTAAACTGGTGACATACGATGGTACGGCTGATTGGCAATCTTTCATTGTTCCTCCAGAAGGTATGGCCTGGGAGTACCGGTGGACAAGGAATGATCGCGTCAACATGCTTTATGAGTGCCTACAAGGACATGGAGACCTCACCTATTGGCAAATCCAGGATCGACTACAAAGCCGCCTCGGGGTAACAGATCCCCCGATCACCCTCCAAGCTCGGCTCAGCAAGCTCAAACAACATAAACAAAGCCTGGAGGAGTTTGCTGAAGAAATAAGTCGACTAGTGTCACAAGCCTACCCTGAAACAGGGGAAGACACCAGGGACGCAGTGGCAGTGAGCACTTTCTTGATGGGTCTCCGAAATCAGAGGGTTGCCGATGAAGTGTTGGGCCTCGAGCCACGCACACTGAATGAAGCAATGAGGCGAGTTCGTGCACGAGACTTCCATTTTCAGGCTACCCTGGGGAAAGATCGGGAGAAGAGAATGGCTGCTCGGCAGGTGAGTTTCCCCAGTGACTCAGACTCGGATTGGGATGTGCCTCCACATGCTGCAGAACAGCATGCCATAGTGCCGAGTAAGAAGGTGGCTTTCCACCTCCAAGACACTCAGAAGGGAAAGGAGGCCTATGAGGATCGCCTGGGACACCTCGAGTCCCAGAGCACGGAATCACAAAACTAGCTGGCCTACCTGGTTGAAGCTATGAAGAAATTAACTCAGGATGCTGAGAAAATGCGGATTCCCTGCGAAGGCGGAACAACCACCTCAAGTGAGGGGTGGTCCCACTCACCAGGACCAGGGAGTCGAAGAAGTACATCTCGGGGGAGTTACGAGTGTTTCCTATGCGGGGAGCAAGGACACTTCCCTCATGATTTCCCACACCGCCGCTCTCCTAGCCCCAAGCCCCAGCAGAGAAACGGGCAGAGGCCGAGCCCGAACCAAGAGGCTCGGCCCAAAAGTCAGTAACTAATCCACTAACCGTTGCAGACTCGAACTCTTTGGTTCGGGAATGCCAGGAGGTGCAGGCCCGGGGAGCAAATGTCCAAGGGCTTACACTCTGTGTGAAACTAGCGGTAGAGGGTCACTTGGTGGAAGCAGTGGTGGACACCGGGGCCGAAATTACCATTGTCTCAGAGGACCTTTTTGCTAAAATTGCCCCCGCAGTCTCCTTATCCAATCTACCTCCCGTGCGGCTGAGGGGATTTGAGAAGGACGCAGTGGTGACGGCCCGGAAGGGAGTCAGTGTCCACATCACCTTGGGAAACCAGACCGCCCTTTGGCCTGTATTCATAACCCCTATGTGGGAGGATGTCCTATTAGGCCTGGATTTTCTTCAAGTTGTGGATGCCATTATCCATGCTCGAGGAGGGTTGTGGATTGCGGGCATGCGAATCCCAACCCAGGACCCTAGTAGGCCTACAAGTAAGGTCAGCTGTGTACTGCTAAGGAAAAATGTAGCACTGCCGCCTGACTCGTGCAGCATTGTAAAGGGGTATTCAGAGCACCCTAGTCAGGAGACGCTGGCAGTTATAGAGCCCATGGAGGTTCATGAGGATGTCCTGGCGGGAACCTCCCTAGCATACATGCAGACAGACACCCTCATACCCATGGTAAATTTGTCAGCACAGGAAGTTGTGCTTCAAGCAGGTACGTGCCTTGGGCACTTGGTCAAGGTTGAGGAGCCAGACCAAACCCTGGGGGGGGGGGGGGAGAATCAAGCAGAACTTAACCTTGAGTTTGGGTCTCAGAGGGGGGTTGACCACTCCTCTGAGACTTCCTTCGGAAGGCCTGGCAATGGGGGACACCCAACAGATTGAGGGACAGGAGGACCCTGCCCCGTAGTCTCAGAGGGGGGGTTGATTGCACCTCTGAGGACTCGGAAGGCAGGATTGGAGAGGTACCCTTCTCCCGGGCTCTGGAGCCGGAGGATCTTCCAGAACACCTGTAGACTTTGTTTCTGGAAGCGAGTGAGAACCTTGCAGTGGAGGAACGTCAAAAACTAGCAACAGTCCTAATGGAATTTCAAGACGTTTTCGCCAAACACGATATGGACCTTGGGCATTTCATGGGTGCTACCCACCATATCGAAATGGGTGATGCACCCCCATTCAGGGACCGGGTGCAACGTACCCCCATGGGTTTTCAAAAGGAGGAGGAAGCACATCTACACAAACTGCTGGATGCCATTTGAATGATGTCACTGTCAAGGATAGCTACCCCCTCTTCAAGATAGAAGAGTGCCTCGACACCCTGGGCGGTAGCAGGTGGTTAAGTGCCCTCGATCAAAATGCTGGCTACCACCAGGTGGTGCTGGAGTAGCACGATCGAGATAAGACCGCCTTCATTACCAAATATGGCCTCTTTCAGTATCGATCCATGGTGTTCGGGTTATGCAACGCTCCCGCGACATTTCAGCGGGCCATGGAACTGGTCTTGCGAGGACTGCAATGGAGGACGCTTCTAATTTTCATCTATGATGTAATAGTGACGAGTAAGACCTTTCTGGAACACCTAGAGTGCCTGCGGGAGGTCCTTGCCAGGTTTCGGCAACATGACCTTCATTTAAAGCCCCGGAAGTGTCAACTCTTCCGAGACCATGTGGTTTTTCTCGGGCATGTGGTCAGCTCAGAAGGAGTCGAAACAAACCCGGCTCTCATAGAGGACATCCTTGACTGGAAGCCCCCAAGGACAGTACGGGAAGTACGGGCATTTCTAGGCCTAACTGGCTACTATCGGCGATTTATCTTAGATTTCGCAGTAGCGGGTCCCATGACAGACTTGCTTGTCAAAGGGGCCAAATTTCACTGGGGGCCAGAACAGGAAGCATCCTTCCAGGAGATGAAGAAGCTCCTGACACAAGCACCAAATTTGGCCTATCCAAATGCTGAAGACCCATACGTCCTTGATTGCGTTGCCTCAGGGGTCAGTGTGGGCTCGGTGCTATCGCAGATCCAAAAAGGGGAGGAAAGGGTCATTGTATATGTGAGCTTACGATTGGATGCTACTCAGAGACGGTACTGTCTAACCCGCCGAGAGTTCTTGGCGGTGGTCAAGTTTACCCACCATTTCCGTCATTACCTGTTAGGTAGGAGATTCCTTCTAAGGACGGACTACGGTAGCCTAGCCTTGCTGTTTCGTTTCCGCTCACCAGAAGGGCAGATGGCCAGGTGGCTGGAGCAGATGAGCCAGTATGATTTTGTGATTGCGCATTGAGCAGGAAAGAAGCAGGGGAATGCCGATGCTCTCTCACGCAAGGAGGTAGATACTCCGTCGTGTGAGTGCTATACAGCGGGACAGGACACCCAGGACTTGCCTTGTCACAGCTGTGGACATTGCATTCGAGCTCAGCAAAAATGGGCCCGTTTTGAGGAAGACGTGGATGATGTAGTGCCACTTGCTATTCGCAGGTCTGACACCCCAGTTAGGCAGGAGGCTGCCTCAGAAAAACAGGGAGACGGGGATTCAAATTGGTTACCCCAGCTCAGCTGGTCGGAACTTAGAGCAGCCCAACTGGCTGACCCTGTGTTGGCTCACCTGCATGACTGGTCCGAAAAAGGATTGCCTCCCAAAGAACGGTAGTAGGCCAAGATCCAGCCCTATGGAAATACTGGCTCTGTTGGCCCCAAATTAGGCCACAGGGAGGAGTGCTTCATTATGCATGGGAGGGCGAGGGAGCTCCGTGTTTGCTCCTTCTCATTCCTAAGAGCCTCAGGCTGGAAGTTTTGCAGGCTAGTTATGACCTATGTTCAGCGGGCCACCCAGGTATAAGCAGGACGCTGCACCATCTCCGCCTACACTATTGTTGGTACGGCATGACCTTGGAGGTTCAGGACTATGTAAAGGTATGTGCCGAATGCAATGCCTCCAAGAAGCCAAACCGCAATCTTCGGGCACCCGTGCAACAGTACCAAGCTGGTGCTCCCATGGACCGAGTCCATATGGATATTCTAGGCCCCCTCCCAAAAAGCAAGTCTGGGAATCGATATATACTGGTGATCATAGACCAATTCACCCGGTTCGTTGAGTCTTGCCCTCTCCGCGAACAAAATGCCCTGACAATAGCAAAGAAGTTTGTGTACAAGTTTGTGGCCCGTTTTAGGACCCCCTTGGAGGTCCACATGGACCAGGGTACCACTTTCACAAGCGAGTTAATGAAGCATGTGTTTGAGCTCCTGCAAGTGTCGAAAACACGCACTACCCCATACCGGCCTAACAGTAATGGAGAGGTGGAGCGATTTAACTGCACTCTACTTCAAATGATCCGTTGCTATGTCAGCCAACATCAGCAGGACTGGGACCTTGACCTCCCCTTACTGACGGCTGCTTACAGGAGCACGCCTCATGCCGTGACAGGTTACACCCCAAACCGCCTCATGTTTGGTCGAGAAACTCGATGGCCTGAAGAGATTTATCTGCGGGATGGCCAGATGGACTTGGAGGCCACTGACCCGGCAGCATTTGCACAGGAGACCAGGGAGGCCATGGGCAAGACCTATGAGCTGGTGCGACAAAAGCTCGGGGAGGCCCAACTCCACCAAAAGAGCCATTACAATCTGCGGGCTACAGAACGCAGTTTCTGTGCAGGAGACTTGGTTTACCTCCAGAACAGCCGCAGGTTTGTCAGCAAGAGCCCCAAATTACAGCCATATTGGTCATCGTAGCAAAGCTTACCCCTGTACTTTACAAGGTTAGGGACTGGAAGGAGGCTAAGGTGCAGCGCGGTCAAACTAGGGGCCACAGGCCTATAAGGAAACCAAGCCGGTACAGCGATTAATCATATAATGTACTAATGAAGCATGCCGTATCAGTATGCTAGCATGGACGACCCCCCCCCCTCCACCGGAGTGATTTAAACCAGTTGAACCCTTTTCTCAAGTTTGGTTTCTGTGTTTGCAGGAATGACAGACTACTGTACGACTGATATACACCCCTGGGAGTGGGCTGTTGTCCAGCAGCTCAGGGGAGGGCAGCATGCTGCCTCTGCTAATTACCCTAGCTACCCACCTGCTACTAACCCCTTGGAGCCAGCTTGGTTCCAAGGCCCTGCGTGGCCTTTAGTCCAAGGACCCCAGGGGGTCCAGATGCGACATTCGCATGGGCTGCCAACTATGGCTGCTGATGGCAGCCCTGCCGCAGTGGTACACCCCCTTCTGGGTGCCACTGCCATGCCACCAGTGGCATGTACCCACCATTTCATTTGACAGTCCCACGATACCCGGGCCTTGTGGTTTTCCAGCAGAATTTTGGTAATTCGGGCCCGGACTCACAAGCTTGTCCATCAACCTCTGCCAGTGTCCCATCCACAGGAGTCCCATCCAGTGGACCAACAGTAGCCCAGATGGGCTGCCTTGGTCCAGAGAACGGGGGTTGAGGCACCTTCACAGGCCCCTCCAAGGCCAACCCCCTTAGCAGAGATGGAGGCAGCTGCGGAAATATTTGTGGAGGAAAGGGTGACACCCCCACCGGTTCAAGGAGAGGCTCTGCGCATTCGCGAGTCTCCTCGGGTGCCGACCCTGGATTGCCGTCCTCGGCCTATCAACCTGCCTGATGCTCTCACTGCAGCGCATTTCCGGGACTCTGTCCCGGAGCCTACTTTTTTGTTACGTAGGCCACCCACCCCAGTAGCACAGATTTTGGGTGCCTGGGAAGCATCAAGTGAGTCCAGCATCGACCAGTTGTCCCTTGAGGGTGCCAGATCAGGGCTACACCGTCTCTTGGCGTACATGGAGCCCACTCTCCGGCTGATTGAGAGGTTGACCTTGAGGTCACAGGCTCCCAACATGGAGGCAGAGCCTGCTGTGCATGTAGATACCACACCACAGCCTGACCCGGCGGTCACCAGTGCACACTCCTCGAGGGAGTCTACCACTGACCTTGCCAGGATGCCGGGGAATCAGGTGGATGCTCTCGCCCGTAGAGGCCCCGGGAGGTACCCCATATGGTCCCCGCCGCCAGTGCCGCTCAGGAGACAGGCCGCAGCAGTGTCCTATCTGTAGCCGGAATGTAACGGACATGCGTTGCCATGCCAACGCTGTCCACTTGCCTTGGTATGTGGACGTCCGGTCGGCTTGCGGCCACTGCCGGATGCAATTGAACCGGCAGGGGCGCTGGGCAGCACACCACCAAGGGGCTCACCGAGGTGTCCCGGGATATCTTCGACCTGCTGAATGGCAGGAAAGTATGACCCACTTGCTGCGAGTTATCGCAGAGTCACGGGGCCTTCGCCTTGCAGATTTGCCCGATTTCGTCCAAGGTGAAGGGCTGATTCCCAGCTCGATCGGGCCTGTGGCTCCGAGTAACGCAGATTATTATCAGTTTTGGCCAGAGGTACTCCCCCACGACCCCCCGGAGCATAGATTGCCAGAGGATCCCGAGGCCCTCCGCCTCCTGACTCACTGGTGGGTGGTCCTGAACCTCTTGGCCCAGGCGGAGCCAGAGGTTTGGTCCCAGCATACCGGCTGCTCCCTTATCCCGGAGGAGGGTGCCCTCTATCTGACTGCGGTCCTCCCTCGAAGTGCCCGGCATCATCGGGGCCCAGCTCCTCAAGGCCGTGGCACCAGGGAGTAGATTCTCCCCAGTCTGCCCTGCCTCCCCCTCTCCAATGTAATAGCTCAACCTATCTTTCTTTTCTAAACGTGTTGGGAATACAGCCGATACGTTTTTTTGTGGGAGAGAGGGACCCCTATTGATCGGACGACATTTGGCCAGTGGCCCTAACCGATGGAATATTCCTTACTGAAGCTTTGGCTCACTGGCCCTGGTCGGATTATTCGCAGGGAGGTCAATGGTGACCCCATTGTAGTTAGTTAGGTAGGAAATGGTTTATATATATATATATATATATATTCTAAATCATACAAAAGAAAAATAGCACTGTTCTTAACACATGTATATGTTATGGTAAAAAGACAATATTTATGGCTTAAGCCATAAATATAATCTTTTTACCATAATATATAAACTTGGCTTCACTGCATGGAAAATGAAAAATTTGAATAATTATTAGGCTGACCAGGACTTAGTAAGATTAAAGACGTGCACAAAATTCATACATGATCACAAACTTCCACTCTAAACAATGTAGAATGATAATGGGTAATTTATATCATATGATCGGCTAAGTACTACATGTATGGCACTTTGGTCACAATTTGAGACCATAAGTATAAGGTAGATTTTATGCTCTCAATTTTCCCCATAAGGTAGATTTGGCCCGTTTGGGGGGTACGTTTCTAAAAATAGGTTTATGGCCGTATAGGGGTACGATTTCTAAAATTAGGTTTATGCGTATTATGATCCATATGGGGACTGTGTGTTTATAGTTTGACAGATTGATATTGAATTGATCTGATTGATTAAATGGATGGATTCTCCCTATGTCCGTATGCTCTCAATTTTATTGATCTCTGATCGATTCAGGGAGGTGATTGGAAATGCTAATTGATTTCTGATAGGTGATTGGAAAATAGGGGATGCTGGGGGGATCGGTCTAAGGTGGCTATAAGTTGGTATTGACAAGTCATTGATTGGAAATCTGTGATAGGGGATTGATCTCTATTGATTGATTGGAAATATTGATCAGCTGGCGACATTGCAAGGATTTAGGTGAAAAGCAGGGGATTTATGAGGGTCTTGCCTCAAAATGAGACCAAAATACATATAAGCTTTCTAAATTTATTTTTAGCATCATTTAAACCACCCGTAGATATAATCAGAATTCATATAGCATGAAGAAGGACAATTTTCAAGGAAAGACACACAAAATGGACACTAGACAATGCAAATATCTAAACAACCACCTGTTTGAGGGGCATGTGTTATGTGAAGGACTGCGCTTTATTGTCGATTGACGTGGCACCCCATCGATCCTGATTAGCTTTTAATAGTACATGCAGGTGATCTACCTATCAAAAGGCCTACGCGGTGTAGATATAATCACAATTCATAAAGCATGACGAAGAACAATTATCAAGGAAAGACACACAAAATGGACACTAGACAATGCAAATATGTGAGCAAAAGAGTTGAATGAAATATCAACATAATATCATTTAAAGGAAAGAGGACCCTTATGATTTGAGAATCACATAAGTTAATTTCAGGATAATTTTTATGCAAAGAGTGATAATTTATGATAATAATGTCCATTTCATCAGTCATAAGCTACTTTAAAGCACATGGGAAAAGAAAAATAGATTCTTGATCGTGAAAATGACTTTTAATCGCATTTTCACTGTCAAAGTTGCGGTTCATTGTGAACAGGATTTGTATTTCCCTCATCAGAGCAGTCCAGCGTAAATACCCATACAGACGGCTATCGTGGACAAAGAAATTTGTTGATCCATGTCATTATGTCAGTCATCATAGGGATAACATCTGGCCTATATTGTATCATTAAGGCACCCCAAAGGCATACACCAGGTTTGCGGGAGAAAGATACACACATACCTCGGGTTGATCAAATAGGCCGCGTGTATCAATCATCATCCGCCCGCCTGTTTTGTCCCAAATGAACAGTTTTATAAAATTTGAATGACTTTTCTATGGGACAGACTTTTGGTCGGATTTCGTTTTCATCTATAT
>CAXHWN010002737.1:0-31000 GCA_964020975.1 Hermodice carunculata | reverse complement strand
TGTCCTGGTTTTGGTCACTTCCAGTAATTCACAAATAGTGCGAATTAAATTTCCGTCCACGTTCTTCCCCTGGTCGGAATGGATCTGAATAGGGCAACCAAATCTGGAGATAAATTCATCCACGATCTTCTTCACAATTGACTCTGCAGTCTGGTCCGGTAGTGGGTAACACTCGAACCACTTTGTAAATTGGTCTACAAGTATTAGAATATACAGATTCCCACTCGAACTACGGGTGAATGGGCCTAGAATGTCAATATGAATTCTTTCCATTGGCGCACCAGCATGGTATTTCCCCAGACCAGCTTTTGGCCAAGTCTTGGGTTTCTTGTTTAGATTACATGTGGCACATGTTTCCACATATACCTTGCTATCTAAAGCCATGGTATGCCAAAAGAAACTTCGTCGTAGTAACTGAAGAGTTTTGGTCTGGCCCAGATGTCCAGCCAGCCTTACATCATGACAGTGTTGTAAAACCTCTTCTTTTAGAGACTTAGGTACCACAAGACACTTCCGAGGTATTGCATCTTCCCACTTATAATACAGGACTCCTCTGTCCAAGACTAACTGCGACTTGCAGGACCAAAGATGTTTAACAGGGGGTCCTTGAAGATACAATACATCTAAGGCTGGAGTTTCCCCATTCTCTAACCAGGTGATGACTGGAGAAATATCTATATCCTTCAGTTGTCGATCACGCAATTCCTGGTAAGAGTACCTATCCAACCAATCTATTCCCCACCTGAGGCTGATCAGGTGGAGCCACTGTCAATGTCCTGATTGTCAAAGGTACCACGTCATCAATTTCTTGCTCAAACCGGCTCCACTGATTATGGGCTCTCGTGCAGTATTTGCACCCCTGCCACATGGAAGCTGTTCCAATAAAACTCCTGTCTGATAACAATTACAGAAAGCTTCATGATCAGGGATTCGGCTCAATGCATCGGCATTCAGGTGTCTTTTCCCAGCCCTATGGATTATGTCCATATCATACTGACTCAACTCCTCAAGCCATCTGGCTAATTGTCCCTCTATGTACTTAAAGCGCATAAGCCAGGCTAGACTATTGTGATCACTACGAATCACAAATTTCCTGCCCAGCAAATAATGCCTGTACTGTCGGGTGAATCTTATAAAAGCCAGAAGTTCTTTTCTGGTGGTACAGTATTTTCTCTGAGCCAGGGTCAACGAAAAACTACCATACGATATTACTTGTAGTTTTCCATCCTGCACCTGTGATAGTTCTGCAGCTACCGCGTTGTCTGAAGCATCGGTGTCCAAAACAAACATTCCCTCCTTCTCTGGAAACTGTAGAAAAGGAGCGGAGATTAATGCTGACTTTAGGTTTTCAAATGCCAGTTGATGGTTATCCAGCCACACAAATTTATTTTTAGGACCTGTAAGAGCATAGAGACAGTTTGCGATCTGAGCAAACTCTGGGATATGCTCACGATGGTAGTTTACGAATCCTAAGAAAGACTCTACTTCCTTTGTATTGCCTGGCGTGGGCCAATTTTGGACAGCACGAATTTTTTTCTGGGTCGACTCCAATGCCTTTCTCCGAGACGATCTTCCCCAGGAACTTGACTTCCCGCTGGAAGAGTGAGTATTTCTTTGGTTTGAGCTTTATTTCATTTGAACGAAACCTGTGGAACACCTCCCTGAGATTTTTAAGGTGGTCAGAGAAGTTTTTTCCAAGGATTAGCACGTCATCAAGAAATGCCAAAACGCTGGACCAGGTTAATCCCCGCAGTACAAAATTCATTGCACGCATGAAGGTAGCCGGAGCGTTACATAACCCAAAGGCCATTCGTCGTTGTTCGAACAATCCGTGTTTTGCAATAAAGGCAGTCTTGTTTCGGTCCGATGGTTCTATGGGTATTTGCCAGTATGAGCTGGCCATATCGAGAGAAGAGTAAAAGACATTGCCCCCTAATGTATCCAAACATTCTTCAATCAATGGTAAGGGGTAGGCATCCTTCACTGTCACCTTGTTCAATCCTCGATAATCGATACACCACCTCACTCCTCCATCCTTCTTCCTAACCAAGACTGGTGCCCGATATTGAGCATCTGTTGAAGGTGCTTCTCTTCTTCCTTCTCAAAACCCAAAGGAACCCGTCTCATGTGTTTGATTGGTTTTGCTCCCTGTGTATCAATCTTGTGAGTCACAGCAGTGAAACAACCTAAGTCAAGATCGTTTTTGGAGAAAATGTCGGAATATTCTTCCAGTAGCCTGGCTACATTTGGCTTTTCTTCCGTTGTTAAATTTTCTCCAGCTTGTTCCAGTAAAGCTTGCATGTGGTCTGGTAAACTTTTGGTACAACTGTTTGAATCAGCAGTACTGTTATCAAAATCAGATAAAGTATCCGACTTATGATCAGAACTCAAGCTTTTTATTGTGGGACATTCTACACCATCACTATCAGTCATATCAGACCGACACTGATCTACAGAGCTAGAACTTGTGTATGAACACAGGTCTTCTGGAGGTGTTAATTCACTGTCAGGTATGACTGGCTCCAGGTTGGATAAGATTTTATCCAACTGCACAGCACTGCCAATCAATTGTCCAGGTTTCAGATTTATATATCTATCACTCAAATTAACCAGTACCATGGGAGCCTTCCCTTGACCTTGAACAAGGACAGTTGGGGAAGCTAAGTCTGGTTTAATTTGGATGGGTGTGATGACATAGTCTCCAAACGGTATGTCTTCTATGATGACTGTACTATGTACTCGACTGTTTGGTGGGATAATAAGTCTTTTGTCCAGTAATACCTTCCTTACTGCGTGTTGGAACCCCCTGTTGTGGCAAAGTATGGCAGGAATCAAGTTGTCCCCAACTCGAACAGTGTTGTTTTTTAGATTCCTAAAACCTTGGTACATAAGCCGGTAAAGGTATATTTTAATGTCATACCTATGACTTCAATCTGCAGCTTATGCCTGTAGTATTTTCTTCTTTTTTCTTTATATTAATTTACGGTAATATACGATTGAAACTGATTGGTGTGGTACTGGTGCCAACATGTTTCCTGTGTCCTGAAGCCTTTGTGCGTAAGCCGGTAAAGGCACATTTCAATGTCATACCTTGGACTTCAATCTACAGCTTACGCATGTAGTATTTCCTTCTTTTTTCTTTGTATTTATTTATCATAATATATGATCGAAACCGATTAGTGTAGTAATGGTGTGGACATGTCTGCCTGGTCGTAAAACGTTGGTATGCAAGCTGGCAAAGGTACATTTGAATGTCTTACCTTTGACCTCAATCTGCAGTTTATGCACTTAATATTTCCTTCTTTTTTCTTTGTATTGATTTAGGATTATATACGGTCGAAGCCGATTAGTGTGGTAATGGTGCGGACATGTTAGCCTGGTCCCAAAACCTTGGTACATGGGCCGGTAAAGGTATATTTTAATGTCATACCTATGACTTCAATCTGTAGCTTATGCCTGTAGTATTTTCTTCTTTTTTCTTTATATTAATTTACGGTAATATACGATAGAAACTGATTGGTGCGGTAGTGGTGCCAACATGTTTCCGGTGTCCTGAAACCTTGGTGCATAAGCCGGTAAAGGTACATTTCAATGTCATAACTTTGCGTCAATCTGCAGCTTAGACACATAGTATTTCTTTTTTTTTCTTTGTATTGATTTTCAATAAGATACAATCAAAACCGATGGGTGTGGTAATGGTGCCAACATGTGCACCTGGTCCTAAGACCTTGGTATTCATGCCGGGACAGGTAGATTTGAATGTCATAACTTTGACTTCAATCTGCAGTTTACGCACGTAGTATTTCCTTCTTTTTTCATTATATTGATTTACAATAACATATGATCGAAACTGATTGGTGTGGAAGTGGTGCGGACATGTCCCACCGGTCCTAAAACCTTGGTATGTCAGCCGGTAAAGGTAAATTTTATTGTCCTAACTTTGATTTCAATCTGCAGCTTACACACGTAGTATTTCCTACTTTTTTGTTTGTATTAATTTACGATAATATACGATATGGGTCAAAGATACAAGTCAAAGGTATAACATTCAAATTTACCTTTACCAGGTTTCCTACTAAGGTTTTAGGATGTAGGGGACAACTCCGCTTCATTAACAAAGCAATCGGTTTCGATCATATATTATCGTAAATCAAGACAAAGAAAAAAGAAGGAAATACTATGCGCGTAAGCTGCAGATTGAAGTCAAATTTATGATATTTAAATGTACTTCTACCGGCTTACATGCCAAGGTTTTAGGACCAGGCGAACATGTTGTCACCATAACCACACCGATCAGTTTCGATTGTATACTATCGTAAATCATTAGAAAGAAAAATGAAGGAAATACTACGTGTGTAAGCTGTAGATTGAAGTCAAAGTTATAACATTTAAAGCTACCTTTATCGGCTTATGTATCAAGGCTAGGGGACATGTCTCCACCATTAACACACCAATCGGTTTCGATCGTATATGATTGTAAATCAATACAAAGAAAAACGAAGGAAATATTACTTGCGTAAGCTGCAGATTGAAGTCAAAGATATGACATTCAAATCTTCTACCGGCTCACTTACCAAGGTTTAAGGACCAGCCGAGCAATTAGGCACCATTACCGACCAATCGGTTTTGATCTTATATTATCATAAATCAATACAAAGAAAAAAGAAGGAAATACTACTTGCGTAAGCTGCAGATTGAAGTCAAAAGTAGGACATTCAAATCTACCTTTACCGGCTTACGTACCAAGGTTTTTATCACCAGGTGAACATGTTGGCACCATTACCACACCAAACGGTTTCGATCGTACATTATCATAAATTAATACAAAGAAAAAAGAAGGAAATACTACGTGTGTAAGCTGCAGATTGAGGTCAAAGGTATGACATTCAAATATACTTGTACCGGCTAACATAGCAAGGTTTTAGGACCAGCCAAGTAGGTTGGCACCATTACAGCACCAATCGGTTTCGATCGTATATTATTGTATATTAATACGAAGAAAAAAAAAAGAAGGAAATACTACGTGTGTAAGCTGCAGATTCAAGAGAAATGTATGACATTCAAATTTACCTTCACCGGCTTACGAACCTAGGTTTTATGATCCGGGGAAAATGTTGGCACCATTACCACACCAATCGGTTGCAATCGTATATTTTCGTAAATGAATACAAAGAAAAAAGAAGGAAATACTACGTGCATAAGCTACTGATTGAAGTCAAAGATAGGACTTTCAAATCTACCTTTACCGGCTTGCGTACCAAATTTTTAGGATGTGGGAGACATGTCCGCACCATCACCACACCAATCAGTTTCGATCGTATATTATCGATACTTAATACAAAGAAAAAAAAGGAAATACTACGTGCGTAAGCTGCAGATTGAAGTCAAAGTTATGACATTCAAATCTACATGCACCGGCTTACGTACCAAGGTCCTAGGACCAGGGGAACATGTTGGCACCATTACCACACCAGTCGGTTCAGATCGCATATTATCGTAAATTAATACAAGGAAAAAAAATGAAAATACTATGTGCGTAAGCTGCAGATTCAAGTCAAAGTTATGATATTCAAATGTACCTTTCCCGGCTTGTGTACAAAGGTTTAAAGACCAGGGTAACATGTTGGCAGCATTTCAACACCAAACGGTTTCGAACCTATATCCTCGTAAATCAATACAAAGAAAAAAGAAACAAATATTACTTGCGTACGTAGTATTTCCTTCTTAGTTTTTACTTTGTATTGATTTACGATAATATACGATCAAAACCGATTGGAATGGTAATGGAGTGGAACTTTGGGTGCATTGTGCTCAAAGGGCACTGAGGAAAGCTGCTTACTCGAAAATGTGGCACTGAAAGTCATAACTTGAGTCTTACAAGAAGGGAATCCCTGTATTTGTTGAATACTTCTGGAGCCTATACTTACAAAATCTGCTGTGTGATGCAGTTTGTGACAGCTATTTTAGTTCTTCTTTTTATCAAAAATGGGTGGTACAGTCATTTACATCCATTTGCTTTATCAGTTGGGCATCTTAACAGCTGAACTGCTTGAAATATCATTTCGTATTAAGAAAAAAACAGAACCATCTCACCCTCTGGACATTGAATATACAATTTTGGGATCTCCCTTTTTGGATTCTAACAGGAATTTTTGTGGGAATATGTCCTCTTTTCTTAATCTTGTACAGAAAACATGGGTAATAAATTATTTTGTAAATAAGGGTCACAATGTTTATTGGCCTGTAAAAAGAAACCTTGAAGTAGCTCATTGTTGACATCCAGTTGAAAGGGGTGAAAGGGTCACACAGATAAAACACTCCTAAGACCCTGCTGAAGGGCATGTTGACTGGACTGCAGAATGGCAGGAACTATGCTAACTCTCCCCTCAGACCTCAATGTTTCTCCTCAAATAATATGCAATTTTCTCAATTCCTCCAATTCTAAAAAATTCATTTATCATTTACTACGAAATACCAGTGTTAAAGCACTTCAATTTTTTTTCAGAGTGTCACAATGGTACAAACTAGGTGTTTTTTAGAGTGTCACAATGGTACAAACTAGGTGTTGGACAGAAATAGCTGGCTGAAATGATAGCGATTAAAAAAAAAATCTTAACGAGTCCCCTAGACCATAATTATTGTATTGTGTTATACATGAATATGATATTCCCTTGTACATGGACATGTGTTACACACCTCTGGTCAAATAAATTAATTGAGTTTTGAATCTTCAATCTTGAATCAATACACAACAAAAGACTAAGAGAATTTTGGGACTGTATCAAAATTTTAATGGGATTTGGGTTGTACAGCAGTAATGTATTGCATAAGAATTCATGGCTCAGAGGATACCGTCTTATCCCTTCTAAACACCCTCATTTTCTGATTAAATGAATGATGATATTCTGTGAACCCTTTGAGTGCTCAAGTACCAGCATGCCAGGCCCTCTCTCAGTGCATCCAGAATGAGTTTTTGGTCTGGGTCAGTAGCTTCTGTTTGTGCCATTTGGCTGCACTGCTGCCAAAGTTCACTGAAGAAAGCTGTTGACTCTCTAGAAATTAGTACTCTAATGTTTAATAATGTCCATGGTACCCTAATATACGTGTGATAATTTAGCACCAAATACTCTGAACATAGATAAACACCTGAGGCTTATTTAATTGAATTTTCTGTGTACTGGGTGCTCAAATGAGATAAAACGGTGTCTTTAAGCTTACAGCTGTTGTTACCACTCATGATGAGACAAGTACAGACAATGTCGCCCATAAGATATGCCAGCGTTGGCAGGCACAGCATAACTTGTTAAAACCACATCTGCCTTGAATTAAATTCTTCCAACTAACCTGAAGACATATCATGCAAAAAGGTACCAGTTGTACCTGAGGATTAATTATGATGGTTACCATGGTATCAATTGCCATGAACACTGAACAGTCCCACTGGGCAATTCATGTGTGTTTTGACGATCAAAATTCGGAGGGGCAGTCAGCAAATCGCTTCAATGATGTGCTGTGGCATGGTTGTACACATGTAGATACGCCTGACACCATGGTAATGTCGCAAGGCTCTGCATTCTCTCCCTTCACGCACATATACAGCACCACGAATGCTTCTTTATATTAGAACTGTATGAAGCTTATATTCCTATAACTACACTGTAACTATGACAATCATTTGATGTAACCATGGCAACAATCAACGATCATTTAATAGATGTTCAAAACAACTTTGTGCACAAACCCTTGATGACATGAATACATTTGTAGGCATGCGATAGAGGAGTCTCCATAATTCAATACATGTATATGGTATACAAACACATTCACACCAGGTAAAATTTCATGACAGAATTCACAGAAATAACTGCATAAAACAATGTCAAAAACAAGTCGTGGAGGCCTGGTAACCATGGTAATACTGCATGACATCAGCAGTATTGGGGCTTCTCCAGTCAAATCTACATCTTTGGGATGGAATGCTTAACAGTCATCCATTCACCACATATTTGCAATTAGTCAATGAGTCAGTAATTTTCCTGGGTGGGGGTTGGGCACAATGTGTCCAGTCCTTGGCAAGGAAAGCTATTGACCTGAGACCATGCCATTATGGTAGCCTTTACTTACAATTCTCCGCTAAAATATTTTCTATTGAGATGAAATTTAGTACAAAACTTTGAAGGAGAAAACAATATACATCCAGGCACCTTTGGGTGATTTGTGGGAGAAAGTGTTGAAATTCATGTGCAGTCCGTACCCACCCAACACTCATGAGACTTGACTGAAAAAGCCCTGAACACAAATAGTTATGATCATACTACCCCCCATATTCAGTCCTTCTAACTTCACACCCATCAAGTCTGTCCCACCTGGCAGAAGGCTCCCACTTTAGGTCTAAAATTTTTCAACCTTTCAACTTAAAAGTTTTACTCCCTCATTCTTTGTTAAATGTAAAATCTCTCCCCCTCCCCATTGAAGCAAAGAAAGTCCCCATTTGTGATCATCAGATGTTGATGGATATAATTTTTTATTGTGAAATTTCCAAAACAATGTAAAGTGATCATTTTATTCTATCTATTTAATTTTAAAAAAATACCAACAGTTATACATGTATGTTAAATCAGCTGTTTGTTACTCCAAGTATACATTTGCGAGTCACTTCTGTAAAATTTCAAAGGTTGTGTAAAAGGGATACTACGATACAATACACCCTGATCAGGTCAAACGGTTGTCATGGAAAACCAAAACAGGCCCATGGGCCTAATGCTCTGCTTGCACCTTGCACCTATATCTTCATTTAAAAGTTGCGAGGCCTCAAGTGGATTCTTAGCAAATTAAGCTTATGTGATTTTAGTATTTCATTTGTCCACCAGATGTCACTTGGCTCCACATGTAATCATAACTTATTTGTGCAATTCCTGTGATGGATATTGTTGCATATGCCGAGACAACAATCAGTGAGCGAGTCCTTAATTTTATGTCCTCAGTGACCTTGGGACAAAAGATCAAGGTCACCCAGATTATGTAATACAAGAGGCCCATGGGCCTAGTGCTGTCTGGACATTGCCACTGATGTCCAAGCTACACCATGCCATTACAAAATCACCTCTTTCAACTTTACAGGCATGGTGACCTCACAAAAATAGGTCAAGGTCACTGATATTATGCAACATTCTAGCATTGAACATAGTCTATCGATCCTATAAATTTGGCAAGTCTAATCCAATTACTTTTCCAAATAAGTATTTTGTGCGTACGCACAAAAGTATTTATGCAACACCACACTTGTAAATATTCATGCGTGTCCCTACCAATCGGCCAATCACAGTGAAGTTCTCATGTAGGCATGAAGTTGGCCAATCACAGGCGCGATCTCTGTTACGTTTTAGCAGGGGGGGGGGAGGTTTCAAGCATCTCCACACATGTAACCCCCTTCTTTTTCAGATATTCGAACTACAAGGACGTGATTGAGAAACCAGAATTTTTGTGTACAGTTTATGTTGAATTTCCTGCCCCCCTTCCACCCCCTTTTTTTCTCATTAAGTATTGATGTGGGTTGTATTGGTGGTATTACGGTTTTTAATTTTGCGTTTTGAGAAACATTAACTTAATTTAAGTGTTATTTGATTGTTTGAGTTAGTGTGTGTATATATATGTGAGCATTTATAAATGTCAGTTAACACTTGTGCGTAGTGTATGCGTTAAGAGACATGGGAGACACAAGTCTCAATTGTACATAGCCAGGTTAGAGTATTGTGCAGTCCTGAAGGCATACAGGTGGTAGTGTGGTCCAACCCTCACCTGCATCAGTAGAGGATGACAGCTCATGTCAGTGGGTGGTAGTGTGGCTACATAGCCCTCACCCAGTGCATTACAGAGTGGGGCAATTCTGCAGGTACCAGGTGGCTTGCAAGGCAGTTGTAGGTAGCAGGGTGGTAGTGTGGCAGAACTAAGCCCTCACCCAAGCCAAATATTTTTTCAAATAAAGGAGGTGCCATTGAACACTCCATGGCGTGCACAATGGGGGTCTCAGACCTCAGGTCTGGACACCGATACTATAGTTACGGCTGGCCCTTAAGGTAGCCCACCGCCACCCTCATCTCCTCCAGGACTTTTTTTCTTATCTCTTAGTATTGTAACTTCCTTACGCTTTTCCCACTGGGTTTTTGGTGCGGAGGAAGAAGTAAGGAGTACATGATACAAATAAATGTTAAGGAGGAGGAGGGCGTGAGAGACCCCCATGGAATGTAAAACATCTCACTTAATAACTAAATTTCAGGGCAAATAATGTTGTAAATAGGAAGAATAAAATGTCGTGGGGGGTACCTCCACTGACCTCATACATCCCACATCAAGAATCTTTATTGTATTTGAGTGAGTGAGTGAGGTGTGAATGCATAAATGGCATTTAATATCTTAGGACAAATTTTGGCACGTAATTTCCATCAAATTATACGTGGCACCACTAGTATCATTTATAACTTAGGCTTTGACCTCTCGCACAATCCCACCAAATTTGATGAAGATCCACCAAAAATTAAAATACTAGTGTGTTCACAAGATTTTCACATTTTGATGCCTATATGTATATTACATAATATTGTAGGTGGCGCCACCAATATTGAAAGAGACCCAGATTCCCATACATCCTATAAGTCCTGCAAGTTACATTTGGCAAACATCAACTTTTAAAGTTATCGCATTCCCAAACCAAAAGTTTACAGACGGATGGACGTTAGCGATGCTATAAGCTCTGCGACCTTAGGTCAGCAGAGCTAAAAAGAAAAGAAGTAAATCATACCTTTCACCAGGCGGGTGTTTGTACATCACTGTACCTGTCGTGGTACAAGTCTGAACACACATAAAATACTATGAACTATTTTTTGATGTAGCACTCGTACATTGTTCAATATCTATGATGAGGAAAGGCAGGTATTTTTAACAAATTCATTGCACAGCACTGACTGATGGGGCTACCTTTGCACACATATGGATCCTGTGGCCTTGAAAACGAGGTCAAGGTGAAATAAAATGGCATCGAGGTACAAACAAGGTACCTTTCAGTATCAGGTTGTCAGTAAGTCATGTTCACAAATCAGGGGTGGGACACCAGGGGTGGGACACCCCAAAACATAATGGGTACCCACGACTGGGACCCATCCAAAAAAAAAAAAAAAAAGGGGGGGGGGGGGGGGGGGGAGGGCGGAGGAGCCCACAATATAAAAACCAATCTTTTTTTTTACAACTTGCACATAAATGTCTCGGCACAATAAAACTAGCATCCACATTTTACTCTTTTTACTTGACACAGTCGATTCCACACTCCCAATACATGCCACAGAACTTAAACATGTTTAATACTAAATTGACTGTCCAGTGACCCTTAGTCTGCTATATAAAGAAAGGTTGTACAGTAAAACATCTCTAACCAAACACCTCCGTATACTGAACACCTCTCTATACTGAACACCATTTCTCAATCGCAAATGTATACTTTCAATGCTATCAAACCTCCCTATACCGAACACCCCCTATACTGAACACTTTTTTCCGGTCCCAAGGGTGTTTGGTATAGGGAGGTTTCACTGTATTTGCTACAGTTCACACCTGCTTTTTCCAGCTCTTTTTTTGGGGGGGGGGGGAGGGGGGAGGGGGGGGATATAAAGATACAAGAGGAACAATGCCACATTCTTTGCTGCCACAATATTTCATGACTCCTCCAACAGATTTAGTTTAAATTGGATTTCTGGGACACTGTGACCTACTTATCTTATTGTAACCTACGTACTTAGTGCATATATTAAGTTTACCACGTGCTCTTTGTAGACAGTCTTCAATAGAGTTTACCAAAATTGACCTCTACAGATAGCTTATGGATAGTAACAGTTTTTTCCTTGAAAGAGATAATAAATATGTGTGTGTATAGTTGGATTTCTCCTCCTATGGATATTTGTTTTCAATCAAAGAAACTAGGATCAGAAGTAAAAGTTTGATTTTCTGTTCAAGCAAATTGACAGTCTGGCCATTGTATGGCTCCACCCTTGAGAACATTTCAACGACCTTTTCCCTCTTCTGCTGACAGAACATTATAAACCATGCAAGTACAGGGGGATGGAAACTCCAAAGCAAACTGTCTGTTTGGGACCACAGTTTTACAGGTGCAGGCTGATTTCCAGGAATGCTGCCAGTTTTAAGTAAAAATTTAGGGGCTACAAAAATATAAAGTGCACATAATGACCTCTTAACATATGGCAGTGGTAGAACATGCATACAAGTTAATGACCAATCTTGAAATGCCACACTGTGTGTACAGTGTCGATTCAAGCACATATATATGTATATACCTTCTCTTTAAAAAAAAAAAAAAAAACCCACATACACACACACAAGCAAAATTATATGTACAAAAAGGCTTTACATTTTAATCTCGAGGTACACTGCAGCTGAACCATTCTGATGCACCCATGGTAGTACAGTTTTTGTGTTTGATGCTTTTGCTTTGCTTTTACATCTCTATCCATAAAAGTATATCTTTTCTATTTTGTACAGATGTGCTAATTTACTCAGATAAAAAAATGTAAGTTTGTAATTTTCTTTCCAAAGCACAAGCAACACTTTAGTCAAGGGATCTCATGTGACTTCAATTTTGAATCAAGTGTACTAAGAAAATGTTAGTGATAGAAGCTTGAAAAATTGTGAAATAATACTTTCTGCTATAACTTAGGGATGATATCACTTGTTTTATTTTCAATTTGTTAAAACTCTGTTACTATCTTCAGCATTAAAAGTAATATAAATACACATTCTATTTGATTACTTATTACCTATTTCTATAGTGTCCATTTTCTCCAAGCTAGGTTACCTAATATGCAATGCAATCAACCGTTGTCAGTGTGTGGAAATAGAGATTCCAGCCTTTCTCACTGGGCAGCTTTATTTACTTCCATGCTGTGGAATAAACAAAGTATTTTTCTTCCAGAAAAGTCAATTATCACTTTGCAGCTTCTTTGCATACACATATCATTTCTAGTTCTGGCCATTCACTAAAGTTGGCTATGCCATGTAATCTGGTACCATATTGATCCTTATTAACACCCTTTGGTAACCATGTTGATCCTTTTTGACACCCACGACACTGTGAGTGCCCTCAACTTTTCTTAAAAACCGTGCATGCACTTAAAAAAACCCCACACACATTCCTAGAATCCGGTCTTGATCACCATACTTTTACTTCTTGCACATGTAGAAAATGATGAAAAAACAAATCCAAGTTCATCTTTTTAAATCCTATTTGGTCAAATTGTTATTTTTCTTTCCAGAAAATTGTTTAAAATATGTTGTGTTCACCTCAATGCCCCTTCCAAGGTTTTCTTGGACTTGTTCTTTTTTTTTTCCCCTTCCGGTACATGGTCCATTTGTTAAAATCCTACATTGACAACTTTAAATTTCTTTTTTCTTTGTTTTTTTTACCCTAAATAGTACGATTGAAGACTCAAAGTGTTCATGATGTAATGGGAGTTATTCCTTCCTCGGATGATCACCCTTGGGACTGGTCTAAAAATAGCTGCATAAAATAGAGTGTATTTCAAAGGCAGTAAAACAACATTGAGAAGATAGCACTACAGGTCTGATGTGGTCTTTAATAGCAGGTGGTCTCTCAAGGTAGGTACCACTCTATATGTAAGTTCACAAGTCTAGTTTAAGCACTTAAATTTTTTTAGTGCCCCTGGCACTATGTAGCAATAATAATAATGGTAATATAAGTATTTTAACGACATATGTAGGTGGGAAAAACCTAGTGAGTATGATGTGACAACATAACAAGTCACTCTTCTACCTACTTTTACACAAAATTTGACACTTTCATGCATTAACACTTTCACTTGTCTTTGTTAATATGTGACATGTTCATCTGCAAACAAAATGTTCATGACTGCAGGAAAATTTTATGCGATATTTTTGTAGAGTGTCGAATCTATGTGCAAATGTATGGACTACAACAAACTACTACTGTACAATGAATACACCATGTATACATGTCATGAAATGTCAAGTCACAGGATAAAAATCACAAGTAACATGACAGATAATACAGAAATTCAGACAACCATGCAACTTCTAACAGCCAAACTTGTTGCGCTGCAATTAATATTTTTCAAACCTTCGAAACTACTACCTTGCCTGCAAGGAGAAGAGGCAGTTTTTAGGACCACATTAAGGACCAGACAGTTATTAGACATGCTGTCAATTCTTTCATTGTTACACTGTGGGCAGTCTGCAACTCTCCTCAACACCATTTGGGCCTATTCCCGTAGCACCGTGAGCTTTTCATTTCCGTCTTTCTTTTACGTCTAGAAGCAATGACACATATTTAAATCAGGGGTCTTTTTTTTTTTACCAGGAATTTGAATCAGGAATAATTATTACAATAATTTCAACTTTTGTGGTGAATAGCATGCAAAATATTTTCAAATCAGTGGTGGACTTTCTATATTTTGCTGTTTTTAAAATGACAGCTGTGCATTCAAATTCCTCACCAAAAGAACCTGGTCTCCGTCACAACTATGTTTCTTCTGACACTGGAGCTCAATCTATTGCCTGCCACACAGTAAACTTCCAATGCTGGGATGACAATTTCCAAGGCAATGGCAAACCACTAACCAGGGCTTAAACCTTTCCCCTTAAACTGACCAAAAACAGCATGTGGTCAAATGTTGTCTGCTCCAATGATTTTGACCAACAGTAATGGAAAACAACTCGAATGAGAATTACGGAGGAACCAATCATGATAACATGTCCCAGGTCAACAATTTTCCTTGGCATAGGTTGGGTGCTTAGCACCCAACCTATGCCAAGGAAAGCTGTTGACCTGGTCTTGAATGGTCTTAATGCAGGGGACAGGTTAAACGGTTTAGTGTACCAGCTTCATTCAAGAAAACTCCCATTAGGTTACAGCATAGAGACAATAGTTAAGATCATCCACATAACACTTTAAATGATTTCAGGAAATAATACCATGCAAGCTTTCCCAGTAACAAAATAAAACTATTTAACTGTTGGCCTCAGGCCAAAGGTGAACACTCACAGAACTCATCAATATTAACCCTTTACCCCTTCAATGAAGACTAGGTCAACAGCTTCCTTGGCACAGGTTGGGCACTAAATGCTGAACCCATGCCAAGGAAAGCTGTTGACCTGGTGCATCTGATCTTGATAGGTCCCATCTACATAGCTGTACAAATGTCAGTCAAACTGTTTTTCATTACTGTCCAAATTATTTGAAAAGACTCGTGAAAGATGACATTTGACCACCAGTCAATTTGACCTGTTTAAGGGTGGAAAGGGCTAATCATCTTTATAGACACACAGCAAATACACTCAATTAACTTCAGCAACTCATGATCTTTCCTAACCTTTGACACAATGTTTACCAAGTCAAACTCTTACACCTTTCTCCCTTAAACTAGCTGGGGGTCAAACACCATCTGCCTCATTTTTTTTTTTTTTTTACTAATTTCAACAATAATGAATGAATGAGAATTGTAGATGAGATATGCCAAAAGATCTCAGGTCAACAGCTTTCCTTGACATGGGTTGGACACTCAGGAAAGCTATTGACTCAGTCTTTTAACTCAATCTTAATTCAAGGTGGAAAGCTCTAATCTTGAAAGTACAATGTCTCGATGAAAAACAAACAGATCTAAAAATACACTGATGATTGAATGATTTGTATTTCTATGCAAAGCATGATAAAGTTGATATATCTGTACACATATTTCCCTGTTACTGGGACTTCTATTTATTCTGGGACTGGTCACAGGGACTCTTTTCTTTTCCTCACAAGCAACCACAGAAGAAATGGACACTGTCATTTTTTACTGCATCATAGTCACACCCTGCACATGCTGTGTGATACCAGTTGTCACATTGGTCGCACTGCACCTGAAACATAAAACATTAGTTCATCTTTAAATTAATTAGATATTTATTTTTGAAAAAAAAAAAAAAGATAATTATTTTAATTGCCAAGAACCTAGATAACTGTAATAGTGATGACAAGAGCAAAGACCATACATATTCATCAGTAAAAACATACCTAGGTTTGGTTATGTGAATTATAACAGCTTAATACCACAGAAATAACATCCTCAATGACCTCCCCAATGGGTCAAGGTTATAAACCCTTTACGGCTTAAACCGGCCAAAACCAGCTGGTGGTCAAATATCATCTGCTTAGTGCCAACCCATGCCGAGGAAAGTTGTTGACTCAGTTTTAATTCGAGGAAAGGGTTAATGTAATTTTACGGAGCTTCTTTGAATGAAGCAGAACAATCCTACAATCAAACTTTTTTTTCTCTTGGGACCCAAGTTGAACTCTTTTCAGTGCTAATCACATCAAAAGATATGAATTATCGGTGATTTGGCAGTCAAATTCCTCATAAAAAGATAGATGTTCAAGCACCAGCATGCCTGTGGTTCCAATGAAAAAAGAATAAATCAGGTCAACAGCTTTTCTCAGTGCACTTTGGATGCAATGCACCTGAAGTGCAACCCAAACCCTTTTGATGCATTTTTGAAATGTGGTGGTTACAAAAGTGAATAAAGGGATGCCTCTTACAAATGCTATGCTTTCCTTAAAGGTAACATCAGGACGAACTTGCAGGCCTGCACAAATTAAAATTAAGCCCAACACAAAAATGGGTTATGAAGAAAATTGTGTAAGCCTTTTTGTCTTGTGTAACCCATTTTAACAGTACATCTTGTCACTAAAATCTGCGTAAACAGTAAATGGCTTACACCACAGGCAAACTGCCCAACCTCTGCAGGAACTAAACTACGGGTGACGCAATTTGTGCGGGCCTGCATTGAAATTGTACCTATGTGTTCAGCACAAATATAACTGTCAGTACATACCCAGGATACGTTGGCTTCACAGGGTCTGCAGCAGTCCATAGCTGAGCATGGGTCTCCATCGTAATGCCATTTTGTATATTTAGATAAATTGTAATTGTCCGCATCCGAGTCCTCCTCAGAATCCTCTTCCTTTTTACATTTCTCGACTACCTTCGTTCCTGAATTTACTGAAGAACACAAGAACAGCTGTTATGGAATAGTTGCAGGCAGAGGTCCACTTATGGCACTAGCACTCACCTACATGCACTTAACCCTTGCCTGTTAAACCCGCCAAAACTGGCTGGTGGTCAAATGTCATCTGCTTCAGTGTTTTCAACTAGTTTCCACGGTAATGAAGAACAATTTGACTGAGAATTGTGCATGAGGGCCATGAAGATTACATGCCCCAGGTCAACAGCTTTCCTTGGCGTGAGTTGGATGCTAACCCAATCCATGCCAAGGAAAGCTGTTGACTCAGTCTGAATTCAAAGTTAATATAGGGTTAAAGTTGTGTTTTTATTTTTGCAGTTTATTCAGATGTCATTTTGCTTGCAATCACACAATGTCACTTACAGAAATTCAAATAATTCTTTCAGTGTGGACCATAATGAAAATCATGCTCATCTGAACTATACACACATGTATATTTTGATTCCTTATTGAAAGACCTTTCACTCAAGTACCCCCTCCCTCTCCCCCCAAAAAAACAAAAAAAAAAACAAGACGCCCATGGGCCTAATGCTCTACTGTCATTGTGGCTATATTGCACCTGCATCTTCATTTCAAAGTTCCAAGTATGACTTCTCAACATATAAAGCTTACGTACATTTAGTGTCTAAACTGTCCACCAGATGACACTTTGCTCCAAATGTAATCATAGCTTATTTGTGCAATCCCTGTGAAGGATACTCTTGCATGTGCCAAGACAACAATGAGTGATTCCTTCATTTTATGTCCTCAGTGACCTTGGGACAGAAGATCAAAGTCACCCAGATTATGTAATATAAGCGGGCCATGGGCCTGGTGACCTCAGAAAAAAAGGTCAAGGTCACTGAAATTCCATAACATTCTAGCATTGGACATGGTCTATATATCCTATAAATTTGGCAGGTCTAATTCAATTCCTTTCCCAAATATGAAATTTTATATATATTTAAACACATTTTGGCTCAATATTTCCATCAAATTATTGGCGGCGCTACTAGTATTATTAGCAAGTTAGATTTCCCACCAAATTCTGTGAAGATCTGCCAAAATTTACAGATGTTAGAGTGTTCACAAGATTTTCACATTTTGACCCTTACATTGCATAATATTGTAGGTGGGGTCACTAATATGAAAAGGGAACTTGACCTTCACACTCCCCTGAAGG
Source organism: Hermodice carunculata (assembly GCA_964020975.1). Lineage (NCBI taxonomy): Eukaryota > Metazoa > Annelida > Polychaeta > Eunicida > Amphinomidae > Hermodice > Hermodice carunculata. Next base: position 12,738 of record CAXHWN010002737.1, on the reverse strand, counting down.
TTATATTGGGCTGACCTGAAAATTGTGGACGGTATTCTGGTCACAAAATTTTCACATTTTGACCTGTACATTACATAATACTATATATGGCACCACCAACATTGATGTGGACGAAGATATTTATACACTTTATTACCTCTAAACATTAAATGGGTCTAACTTAAAAATTGTGGGGTGCAGAGCATTCACGAGATGAACTCCATATTTACACTGGTCATTTGACCTTGACCTCCAACTTGGATAAAAAAATTGTTATTGTTCAAAATATGCGCCCCACATCCAGCTTTCCATACATGGTCTGTTTGTTCAAATCAGGTAATTGATGACTTCTTCGAGTTATTGAAGAAAAACAATAAATTAGGACAAGTGCCAAACTCCATAATAACTGGGTCATGTTGACCCAAAAGTAGGTCACCAAGCACAGTTTTGTGTACAATGTAACCACGTGCAATTTTGATCTGGAGGCTCAATTCTCTTTGCCATTGATGTCCAAGCTTCAACATGTCATTACAAAATCACCTCTGTCAACTTTATAGGCATGGTGACATAAGAAAAATAGGTTAAGGTCACTCATATTACATAAGCGTCTAGCATTGGACATGGAATCTAAAAAGGCAATCTGGTCTATATATCCTATAAATTTGGCAAGTCTAATCCAATTACTTTTCAAGGTATGGCATTTATTATCTTGAAATACATTTTGGCTCATAATTCCCATCATGTTCTAGGTGGCGCCACTAGTATCCTTAGTAACTGAGACTTTGACCTCCCCCACAATCCCACCAAATTTGGTGAAGATTCACCAAAAATTAAAGAGGCCTGAGCGTTCACAACATTTTCAAATTTTGACCCTTATATTGCATAATATTGTGGTCGCCCCACCAATATCAAAAGAAACCTAGGCTTTCATACACCCCATAAGTCCTGAAAATTATATTGGGTTGACCTTGAAACTTTTAAAGCTATCGCGCTCGCAACCCAAAAGTTTACGGACGGACGAATTGAATGACAGATGGATGGACATGAGTGATGCTATAAGATCTGCGACCTTAGGTCAGCAGAGCTAAAACCCAATTGGGGTGCATCCACAGTTTAAAGAATGCTCCAGGTTTACAGCTTTCTTTGGTATTGTGCATTAAACTTGCTGTAGAAAGCTGTGACTCGGGCAATACCTATTTTTCCCAAGTCAAGCCAGGAGAAACAGAGCTAGTCCTTTATGGGAGAGATCGAATTTTGAACATGCAAAGAAAAGAAGCAAGGGACAGTAGACATTGAGGCGACTTGAAGAGACCTGGCACTTTATTTTTGTAATTCAAAAAGTTTGACAGTTGTGGGTCTCAAACCAGGCAAAGGATGACAGAAATGGCTTTTGTTTTCAAAGCCAGACCACTTGGCTTGCATAAAAAGGGTACCACCACCAAGCAGGAGTAATATGGTGGTGGCCTCGTGGTCACAGTTGTTTACATCTTCTCATCTACCTGATTTTCTCCTCTTCTTCTTGCTTCGTTGGCTCCACCCACTTGAAGCACATTGCTTTGGCTTTTGACCTCTGACCTTTCTGACCTCTGATTTGACATGTAAATCACTGCCCATGGTAGAGTTGTCTTGTGACGTCACACTTTGCTGTTGACACTTGGAGGGCGCTGTGCCTTGCTGACCTGCAGTTCAACATACACTGATTTTTAGTACTTAAAATTTTCTTTCCATACATGTACACACAAATTACACTTGTTCCATAGCAGTCCCTGATTTTTATTAACATTTACCAGGAGTCAAATATTACATGTTCAAACTTTTCATAAAAGAGCATTAACTCGATAGAAAAGTGTTGTGTGTTTGTTTTGTTCACCATGACAGTTGTAGCATTACTCCGAAAGAACTGCATTGCCACAAATCAAAGCCTTTACCAGAAAGAGTTAAATGCTATTACAAGAAAACCCCCACTGGCATGGACAACAAATGTTCTTTTCATCACATATCTTGCTCTTGTACATTTACCATCTTACTCCACACTCCCTGTTGTGCAAACTTTTTTTTTCTCCATTGTTCTTAGAAAATAGGCTACAATACAATATTATGCAATCAAAATCTACATGTCCTGGGGTACTGCATGACATTACTTTCAAGATGTGTTAACCCTTATAGTGCTAATCATGGCTATAGTCATTTTCTCATTACCATTAAACATATAATGGTTTAAAGATTCAAATTCTTCATGAAGATACCTTTCATTCAAACACCAGCAAGTCTAGTCTGAAGCAAAAAGTAGTCTTAGTCAACAACTTTCCCTGGGACACTTTGTGCGCATTGTATGCAGTGTCCTGAGGAAAGCTGTTGACTCAGTCTTAAATCAGCACTTTAGGGGTTAAGCTGATATGTCAAAAGTTTTTATCATGCTTCTGGTATCAAGAGCTCAGTGACATAAAACACATAGCAGTACATGAAGTCCAGCAGTCACTAAGTTATAGTTAACCCTAGTACTGCTGAATTGTTTGTTTTTTTTTTTTTTAACCTGTATTTTGGACCGTATAGACTAGGGTTAAAGTGAGAATATGCAAATTTTCCTTAAGATAAACCAGTTTATCCAGGTTTTATACGACTGGGGCCTTTCAAATTGGGAAATTTTAATCATGGTACCTTTGAACTTGGACATTTTTTCATGAAAAGGGGAGCTAAGTGGCAAAGCTACAATGAATGCTTGTAATGTGAGTCATCATAATGAGTGCTTTCATGCAGATAAAATTTAAAGCAGCGAAAAAGACTTAATGATTTATGCTAGAGATTAATACACTTCAAATAATATTCATTGGATTGGAAATTTTAATTTCTTGCCTGAAAATTGGGGGAAAAGAAATAGCATATTTAACATTTAGAATGGGACTGACGTTGGGCCCCAAAATAACTGCAGACAAACCTGTATATATGCATGTGAGAAACATTTTCTATCATTGTTTGGCATCTGTATACTGACATTTATTCTTGTACTTTTCAGTTTTGCTCAACCAGAACAAAAAAAAAAAAAAAAAATAAATAAATAAAATAAATTACTCCTATCACAAATGTTATCTAAGTTACCCACAACGATAAATTTTCCATGTGTCTTGTGTCACCATCATTGTTTGACAACTGTTTACAAGAATTTTGACACTTACTCTTGCACTTCTCAGTTTTTGCAATGAGGGCTTCTCTGTATTTCATGTGTCACCTTTTTCTGTTAAAAGGTTGTGTGTCAACACACACTTTTCTCTTTTTTTTCTAAAATTCTTCATTCATGTCTGGGTGCAAACATATTATGGAGAGACACAAAGATCTGACTTACACATGTAGGTCTGAGACAAATGGCAAATCCAATGGTATACAAACAAAATTTGAGAAATTTTAATGTATGCTAAATTCACCCAAAAATTTCCACAATCCACACATGCAGGCCTTCTGGTGCTTGTTGACCTATTGCTTGACCTCCATGGTGCTAGGCAACCATTTTGCATTCATAATTAATAACCTTGAACCTGTCTCATTGGCAGCCTTCTACCCATGGTGTGCAACGTTTGGGTCTTGTAACAAATGGGGGGGGGGGGACCCCTAACAACTGCGTAATGAGGCTCTCAATAAAATACAGAGAATAATCTGGTTTTCTCTCTCTCTCTCTCTCTTCTTTCTTCTTCACGACCAAGTTGGTCTGGAGATTTTCTCAAACACTATTTTTTTCAGAAACCACCAAACTTGCTATGGTGACTGACCTAACCAGTGAAATTGGGCATCTCATTTGGAATAATCATGATGTTTAAAAGTATGCAAATTAGAGGCAATTAGAATTTTGAAAGCTCCATATCTTCCAAACTATTGCAGATACTCAATATTTCAATGAGCATATACAGGTTTGTGACACCTGCCAATATAACAGACAGTATAAGTTGCAGAATTTCAAATTCTGCATGTAAGGAACTTTGAAAAATTTCAAAGTTGAGTATCTCCAAAACGATTATACATAGACATACCATTCCAACTTCAATTTATAGGTTTGTGGCAAAGCCGCATCAAATGAACCATGAACTAAAGTTGTAGGATTTTAATTTATGCAAATTAGGTGAACATGCAAAATGTAAATCTTGAATAGCTTCAAAACTATTACAAATAGAGGTACCATTCCTACTTCAATTTATGGGTTTGTAGCAAAGCCCCATCCAATGAACCATAAACCAAAAATGTAGGCTGTCAATTTATGCAAATACACAAAATTAAAATGTTGAATAGCTTCTAAGCTATTATAGATAGTAGTTTCATTCAAACTTCATTTCATAAGTTTGCAACATGGTCACATCCAATGAACCAAGAACCAAAGTTGTAGCATTTTACTTTATAAAAATTAGGCTGATACAAATTAGATTTACAAAATTTACATTAAGTTGAACAATGGCGAAGTGTATCATTTCAAACTGTTCTCATTTTGACGGCACCCAGAGAGATTTACTGTGAAGCAAATCTTTTCTAGTTCTTTCTTCTTTACCAGTGAATTTGTCCAACACTTTTCTCTGACACGATTATACATAGAAACTCCAAACTTGGCATGATTGTACCTCTATAAAAGGGGTTGGGCCTTTTTATGCAGAGGAATGAAGATGTTTAAATTATGCAAATTAGGGGCATTTGAAATTTAATCTTGAATATCTTCAAAAGTATAATCGATAAAGATGTCATTCCAACTTCTACTAGAGGGTTATTGACCTTTGTGCATCTAATGAATTTAAAACAAAAGTTGTAGCAATTTAAATTATGCTCATTCGCAGCATTTGAAACTTTAAATCTTGAATATCTTCAAAACTGTTATAGATAGAGATGTCATTCTAACTTCTACTAGGGGGTTACTGACCATTGCGCATGTAATAAATCTAAACAAAAGCTGTAACAATTTATATTATGCTAATCAGCAGTCTTCCAAATTTTAAATCTTGAATATCTTCAAAACTATAATAGATAGAGATGCCATTCCAACTTCTACTAGGGGTTATTGACCACTGTGTACCTAATGAATTAAACACAAAAGTTTTAGCATTTTAAATACTACAAAGTAACACCATTGGAAATTTGAAATCTTGAGTAACTTTAAAGCTATTATCGATAGAGATGCCATTCAAGTTCTACTCCTATGTTATGGATTAGTATGCAGCAATATGCTTTGAAGACCACACACATTGATTTGCTATGCAGCAAAGCCTCTTTTCTAGTTCACATGACACTTTTTCACCAGAAGAAACTTATGAACACTTAAAGCATGATGAGCATGGATGTCTCAAGCTCACATCTTTCCCAATTGTGTCCCCTACAATGCAGTCTTGACCCAGGATAACCATTCCAGGAATTCATTTTGGTCAGTTGTGGTAAAAAGTATCATTTCTGACCTTTTTCTCCTTAAAATAAGACTAACTTAACAGTTTTCCTTGACACGGACTGGGTGCTCACTCACACCAAGGGAAGCTTTTGGTCTGGGGTATATTATCGGTAATTCTAATTGTTTGTTTTAAATTATTATTCAAATTAGCTAAAAAAATCAAACAAATGATATCTGACCACCAGCAAGTTGGTTTTGGCCTGTTTTCGGGTAACGGGTTTACATTGTCACACATGCCTTTTAACTTGAAAGGAAAAACACAAGTTTTCTTATGCAAGACAACTTACTGGGCTCAACATATCCGCAAAATATATCCTCCTGGCTCATACTTTCACTGGAAACTTCGTCTCTGACAGCGATCTCCACTGTTTCTCGAAACACTTCCCCCTCTGAACACGCCAAGCAAACAGAAAGAATTCAGTCAATCATGCCAGGAAATATCATGGTTGTTTGATGATGTAAAGGAATGATCGGCCAAAGATTTAACATAACATCAAGTCAAAAAAAGAAAGTTTTCAACATACAATTAACATCATAAATCTTTATAAACACATAAATTCCTTACATCACAATGCAGGCACTGCAGGTCTGTTCTAACTGGACACATGCAGGGATACAATGGTTAAACAGGTGAAACCATACAAACGAAAAAACATGCAGATCATGCTTCAGTGCACACACACAGGCCCATACTTCCTAATTTTTGTCGTTGTTGTCAGAACATGGGAAAGGAAGTTGCCTTTTTAAACGAAGAAACTTGCTTAGTTTATTTAAGTAACCTACGACAACACTAAATGAAGCACATCCTCAGAAAATAAGTTTCAACAGCCTCGACAGAGAATGGAAAACTCGTGAACAAAAATGAGGTCTGGGGTGAACAACAGCCAACAAGAGAACAGGAAGAAATCTTTCAGATTCATGCCACTTCATACAAAATTCAGAAATTATTTCCCTTTGCTGGCCAAGCTAAGACTGACTCAATAGCTTTCCTTGGTGTGGGCTAGGTCTAATGCACCCAACCTGCACCAAGGAAAGCTATTGACCTGGGATGTGCCCTTATGACCAGCCTCATCTATCACCCTTAGAAAAAAAATATATTCTATTGTCACATGGAATTTAAGTAAAAACGTACAGTGAAAAGTCAGGAAGATGATAATTTCAATATCAATGAACTGTACCAGCCCTTAAAACTGCAGATCCATGTTCACCTTCAGTGGCCAATGAAACTAAGTTGATTGGTGTGCAAGCCAAACAGACAAAAACTTTTTTGTATGTGCATTCTATATCTTCAGGCACATTATTCAAATACACCCGCTCCCTGTTTTTCGTTATTTTGACTTTGTACAAATTTGTATCTTCACCATAGCGAATTCTCCAACCCATGAGATAAACATGTGTGTCAAACATGGCAAACAGTCTTGCTTCCAAAGCAGACGAAGCACTGCCACTTTTTATATCATGGAATGTAGAATATTTTTATGGAATTACAAAATCTGTTCTGCAATTCTTCCATTCTAACTTTTAAATCACCAAGGGGTTCCTTTTCTTCACTTTACTTTCTTTTTCTTTTTTTTTTCACTTTCACATATAAATCATATCAAAGCAGTGAAAACAACTGACATCTGTAAGAGCTTTGAAATAAGGCCCATCCAGGTTGTTAGTACAGCCTTCACCACAAGGTGTCACCTGAGGCATGATCCACTATATGGGCAATATCAATATGGTAGGACAACAGTACTTTGCACCATGGGTGGGACACTATGGTAAGTATTCTGTGGCATCTATGAGTATTTCTTAGATTTTCCTTGAAAAGTCAGAAGTAAAGGGTACTCTCTTATCATCAGAAACATTTTTGTGGAAAACTCTCATTCTAATCTGGTAAAACAGGCAATGACTTTCACATGCTTGAAGCCACTTTGCTCCACTTGAGTGGATTTTCACAAAGTGATGCTAACAGTGACACCTTGTGGTTGACAATGTACTAACAATCTGAATTGGTGCTATTAAGTGTGCCCAAAGCAACATATTCTAACTATAACAGGCTGATTTTCCAACAGAAAATCAAATGTCTCCCCGTGCACCCTTACTATTGTCACACTTATTTTTATAAATAGGCATACAGGTTCCAATGATCTACAGATATGGTGAAGGTACACTCTTTATTGACATTTCAAAACATTGATTTTTGATGAAATGCCCACATGACCTTGAAAAATAGGTCAAGGTCATACATTTGCAGTTACAAGCAAAGTCTTACAAAAGTCTTATATAGAAACATAAGCACACAAAATGACAACCTCTTTAAGACAAATCGTTCTCGAGTGCATCTGCAATGATTTTTTAAAAGTGGCCATGTGACCTTGAAATAGGTCAAGGTCACCCATCTACAAATCCAACCTAGTTGGTATTATGGTACATAAACATGCAAAATTCCAACCTCCTAAGTCAAATCCTTACAAAGCTGTTGCATGTGTGTCAATTTTACATGACATGCCCAAGTGACCTTGAAAACTACGTCAAGGTCACCCATCTGCGATCCCAAGCAAGATCATATATAGGAACATCTTCACAGAAAATTTCAACTTCCCAAGTCAAATCTTCCTTGAGTTATCACGTCCATATTGATTTTAGACGATATGCCCATGTGACCTTGAAAAATAGGTCAAGGTCATACATCTGCAGTTGCAAGCAAGGTCTTACAAAAGTCTTACATAGAAACATAATCACACAAAATGTCAACCTCTTTAAGTCAAATCTTTCACAAGTGCATCTGCAATGATTTTTAAAAAAAGGCCACGTGACCTTGAAAATAGGTCAAGGTCACCCATCTACAATCCCAACCTAGTTCATATCATGGTACATAATCATCCAAAATTTCAACCTCTTAAGTCAAATCCTTGTGGAGTTATTGCGTCCGCGTCAATTTTACATGACATGCCCAAGTGACCTTGAAAAATACGTCAAAGTCACCCATCTGCAATCCCAACCTAGTTCATATTATGGTCCATAATCATGTAAAATTTCAACCTCTTAAGTCAAGTCCTTGCGGAGTTATTGCGTCTGCGTCAATTTTACATGACATGCCCATGTGACCTTATAAAAATAGGTCAAGGTCACCCATCTGCAATCCCAAGCAAGGATTTATATTGGAACATCTTCACAAAAAATTTCAACTTCCCAAGTCAAATCCTTTGTTATCACATCCGCAACGCACACGACAATGTGTTGAGGAAGAAGAAGAAGAAGAAGAAGAAGAAGAAGAAGAAGAAGAAGAAGAAGAAGAAGAAGAAGAAGAAGAAGAAGAAGAAGAAGAAGAAGAAGAAGAAGAAGAAGAAGAAGAAGAAGAAGAAGAAGAAGAAGAAGAAGAAGAAGAAGAAGAAGAAGAAGAAGAAGAAGAAGAGAGAAGAAGAAGAAGAAGAAGAAGAAGAAGAAGAAGAAGAAGAAGAAGAAGAAGAAGAAGAAGAAGAAGAAGAAGAAGAAGAAGAAGAAGAAGAAGAAGAAGAAGAAGAAGAAGAAGAAGAAGAAGAAGAAGAAGAAGAAGAAGAAGAAGAAGAAGAAGAAGAAGAAGAAGAAGAAGAAGAAGAAGAAGAAGAAGAAGAAGAAGAAGAAGAAGAAGAAGAAGAAGAAGAAGAAGAAGAAGAAGAAGAAGAAGAAGAAGAAGAAGAAGAAGAAGAAGAAGAAGAAGAAGAAGAAGAAGAAGAAGAAGAAGAAGAAGAAGAAGAAGAAGAAGAAGAAGAAGAAGAAGAAGAAGAAGAAGAAGAAGAAGAAGAAGAAGAAGAAGAAGAAGAAGAAGAAGAAGAAGAAGAAGAAGAAGAAGAAGAAGAAGAAGAAAGAAGAAGAAGAAGAAGAAGAAGAAGAAGAATGACAACAACAACAACAAGCGGAAGAATCGGAAGCAAAAACAATATGTCCCCTCGCTGCATGGGGAGACATAATTTTAGCACCTAAACTGAGGTCTCAAGACTTCATACATTTTTATAATCAAACTTCCAAGAAAGTAAACCATGTCTGCAAGATCAAACACATCAATGGTAAAATTAAAAAAAAAAAATCAAACTCACCAAATGGGAAAGACTGTGGAGATTTTTCAAAGGCAAGTTCTTTGAAAGAAGAAAGAGAATTAAAGGTTATCCCAAAGCTAGGTCATGATTTATGAGAATACACTAACATATCCTTAACCCAAGTGGCCATAACCAAGCTAAACATTATAGACACAGAAGGCTCTGGAATGCTACATGCTATCAATCATATTCTCTACTGGGTAGTCTCCCTCTTGTAAAATGTAAGCTACATCAAATCACTACAAAGGTGGCCCTCTGAGAGGACAGGCCTCTCCTTACAGAGAAAATACAATTAACCCTTTCAGTGCCAAATTTGGACTGACTGAGTCAACAGCTTTTCTCGGCACGCGTTGGGCACATTGCACCCAATGCGTGCCGAGAAAAGCTGTTGACCTGGGGTATTAGTACTTAAATGGAAGGTCTTTTCACGAGGAATACAAATCTGGGATCCTTATGATAATTCAGAATAGTTTGACTTATTTAGATCGATTTTAGATGTGATTGGCAACAAAAGAGTTAAAATGCAAACCATGCTGCCTGGACAAATGTCCTTTCCAGAAGGAGAGGCTTCCTTCGTTTCTTGAAGTAGGACTGAGCCAACTGATTTTCTTGCCATTGGTTGTGCAGTTGGTGCCAAACCAACTACAACAAAAGCTGTTGTCTCAGCCTAATTCTAGGGTGAATGGGTTAATGTATGAAAATAGGTTTTGGATGTGCAGAAATCTCTATCAATATTTGACCCTGGAAAATCACTATCAATAATTGATCTTGGAAAAATCTATCGATAACTGACCCTGGAAAATTATTATCGAGTTCACTGACTCTGCAGCTAATTTTAGCTGCAATACTGAAAAATAGCATTTAGTTTCAGCACTACCTCACTTTACAGAGGGGGACTACATCCTACGGTGCTAGTAGCAAAAATATCTTTGTATATATATAATATTTGCACAACAGCCATGTTAACTGGCTAACCATTTTCATACATATAGTGCAGTGGCACCTGCTACTTAAGACCGTCCTTATGCCAGACAAAAGTGGTCATAAATAGCACATGCTCTTAACATTGATGTAAAAAACCCCCAAAAGTCCAGTGGCTTGAAACAGTAGTCTTAACCCCCCCCCCCCCCCAAAAAAAAATCCCAAGCAAAACCCCTTAAATGTCATCTCTCATGAGAGGTGGTCTTTCTAGCAGGTACCACTGTAGCTGAGGAATAAAAAGGTAGGACTTTGGTCTCTTTGAGAGTCTTAAATAACAAGTTACACATTTTGCAAGAATTAATTGCAGTTGTAATACCCGAAACCTAACAGTTTTACATGCCCACTTGGCAGCAAAACTTGTACTTTTATAGCTATGTTTCCTGATGTGTTGACTTTGACTACTGTAGTATAGCTACTGACTAACCTGGCCTCCATGCAGCTATTGGCTAATCTGGTCTACATGCAGCTATTGACTAATTTAGTCTGGCAATCTTTCATACAAATCCAGCAGCTAAAATCTAATGCTATATTTAGTGAACTGAGGACTTGGAAGTGCTGTGGTGCAAAAATCAGCACACAGAACCACAAGGAAGTTCTAAAGGCAGGGCTCGGCAATTCGCATGTCCGATAGCCCCGGGCGGCCTGAAGTTGGGCTCGGACTAGTCGAAATTTTCAAGCACTAGCCCTACGGACTAGTGAAAAAAATCTTTTACCACATGTACATTTTATTAAAGTTTGGGGATTTTTTGTTCCCGGCTCTCGCGATCATTCACTCGCAATGCCAAGCTAACCCACGCGACACCTTGAAGGGACGCTACACCTTGCCTTGTACTAACATTGCGATGATAGGCACAGTAAAACAATAGAACGTATATAATTGGTTTATAAACAGCCCGCTCATTATGATTACGAGACGACGAGATCAAAGGTACCAGCAGTCATGCATTGCGGCGTATTGGCTTTCGCCCGTATCGGGGCAAGGTCACAGCACCTCACCGTCAGTCTTATCTGCCCGAACGATGACAAAGGAACATCAAAAAAATTTAAAACTTGCATGGCGAATTCTTGAGCAAGTTAGCATCAAAGACAATTTATCGGTGGGCTCTAAAAGTGTTGGAGAGATCATGTAATGGTGCCGCAAGTTGACTTCCCGGCCAAACAAAACACACATCTGCCAGTCACACGCAAGTGACTGCGTGGAGTAATCTACGGTGAACGGAGCATCATGCTGACTGATCTGTCACGCATTCGACATTTTTCTCTATCCCCCTACCTTTGCGTATTTGCCTGTGACTCCAAATAATTGTAGCTATAAACACTGGAATCTTTATTTCGCATGCTGCAATTAAAAAAAAGCTTCCCGTTTGTGTGTTCCCTCCGTAAATTACGGCATATTCACACATGTTCACTGGGCGGAAGCCATGATGAAAACACTGCAGCACGAGCCGCAATTGGCTCATTTTTGCATGTGACTCAATTGACCAATCGGGTGATGTGTTGTGCGTCAGCCCACATGGCCAAAGCAGCTGTTTGTGTACAGTTGCATGAAAGATGTTGACGGTGTGCCCACGCTCGATTTCTGATTTGAAATATTAAAAATTTCGTTTGAATTTGATTTAAGAACACCGTTTATTGCGATGAACTTGCCAATACTGTATACGCAAATTTACTACGATGTACCGATAGCGTTCATGGTAGGTACGCAAACGATATGCATCTCATCACGGCATCAGAGGCAGCGAGAAAGGATCCTGAAAGTTGAAACCAATTCAACTATTTTAATCGTTATTTAAGTTTAACCGGGATATGGACTCCTATCGTCCCAGAAATTACAATGTATTTTTCATCGTTAGTCACCCCATGCAAATAGCTTACTTTTTTAATTTGTATTTTTAATGTTTTGCCAGTTTCACTGTCGAACAGTTGCAGCTTGAATCGTAAAATTTGACATTTTTGTGCGAATTTGCAAGCGACAATTCGCGGCAAATATATTGTACTGGTAAATGGTTTGTGTAGGCCGTAGCATTGTGTTTGAAAAAAACGATGTTTATAGAAGTTTTATCAGGACAAGTGGATTTTGTATGCGGGCAAGTGGATTTTGAAATTTACTTGCCCTGCGGACAAGTGATTTTTTAAAAAATTGTCGAGCCCTGTAAAGGGGATGGATATCTCTGCAGTAGTCCATGTGACTGGGCAGTCAATAAAAGTCATTTACCACACACCAAGCATGGTGGTTTTACATATATGACTCCACTCCGAAAGATATTTCCAATGATCAATTAGGTGTGCAAGTCTCACCGAACAATA
>CAXHWN010002736.1:0-19000 GCA_964020975.1 Hermodice carunculata | reverse complement strand
AGTAAGAGATGGATATCAATTCAGGCGCCAATAAAACATTACGAAACTATGCGAAATTTAAGAGAAAATTTGAAATTGAAAATTGCTTTCTTACTGTCAAAGATTGGTCCATAAAGAAAAATATAACAAGATGACGAATCAGTGCACATAACCTAAAAATTGAAACAGGGAGATATGAGAGACCACAAAAACACCTTTGGAATGAAGGGTTTGTGAAATTTGTTATAAAGTTGAAGATGAAATACATGTAATGTAACACTGCAAGATATATAATTCTGTAATGTAACACTGCAAAATATATAATTCTGAAAGAACTGTTTTATTTACCGAGATAACTGATATTTTCCCTACATTTACCACACTTGACGATCATTGATATTTCGCATGAATTTGGATGATACAGAAAAAATAAAATAGTAGAACATTCTTAAGAATGAATGATCCCTTGAACTTGTTTTTAAGATTTAAATTGCAATAGTGACAATGTCATGTAGCATAGCTACATATGTATAGATATGTGTTTTAAGTATTGGCTTTTTTTAATGATTTTGTGAGTGTGTGCTTGACATAGGTGATATGTACGCTTTTGTTCTGTATGGTGCAGTTTTGTAACTTTTGTAGGTATGTATTGTGTGTTAACAAATTAGTACAGTTGTATTTGTGTGGTGCAGTTGATGAAGTTTCATTCATTCATTCATGCAATGAGATGTCGAGTTTAGCGTGCAGTGTCATTACGAAAAAGATATTTCTATTACTGGAGTACTTTTGGAATCTGTGGTTAAGCAAATATGTCATTTCCAATGCACTGCATTATCTGTCCACTCTTTACTAATTTGGCTCTTCTTTAGGAATTTGATTCGTAAAATTCTTCAAATCTATTGAGTAAAGATACCTTGTGGTCAGTCCTACGAGCCACACTCTCACATGTAAGGGATATATGATATAGCAAATGTGTTTAGTCACCGTCATCTTTTAATTAATGATTCGTTGGTCAATTAAATGGCCAGAAAAAAAGCTTAATCACTATAAGACCTACTGTTGATGCGTGATGCTGGTTTAATGTCTTGTACACCGCATTTCATTTATAGACTTCCTTCGTGCAACTGACTCAAAGGTAGTCCAAAAAAAATCTGCTATGCAATTAAGGGATTCTAAATAAGGTGGCAATGTGGTTCGAAACGTGTGAATAATTCACAAGATTGTTAACGCTCTTGGCTTTTTATGAAGAATGATGTATTATTTGTTATCCAAATTAGGAGGCAGAGACTAATCAGAGACATCTGTGTTTTTTATTGCACAAGGCATGAATTGTAAATTGAAAAAGGAAGTCATGCCAGATTTTTCAGTTGTCCCTACTAATTACTTGATTAGTTTGACATTTCGAATAAACATATATAATTATGATATTTAACATGAAAACTCACACCAAATGAAAGAGTTTTCTGCTGCTACAATGTAACATTTAGGTGACAAGGCCCAATTTTCTTTAACAAAAAAACTAAAAGGCAGTGCGTTGGCATATCAGAATTCAAAACTACAACGCCTTATCTCGATGATACGTCATCTTTAGTAAGAAAGAAATGACAGTGACCATTACTACCCCTCCACTATCGTACCATCTTGTGTGGCTGAAAAATGTAATTATTCGAAGTATCGGTACAACATGAAAACAAAATGGAAAGGCATGGTAGCTATACCTGCTGTTATGGCCTTAAAAGTGTGATACTAAGGAAATTATACATATCCAGACATCATTGCCAAAATTAATTCCGAAAGTGTTTTAAGCCAAACCCAAATGCTTCCTGCTGGTGTATCAAAGGTGCTTTGTGGCTATACCAGCTACTTTCACAATATTAGCAATCTTTTATTTGTATGGATGTTTCATGTCAGACTTGCACACCTGCACAACGTGTATCATAAACCACTTATTTCAATGATGCACGCCATGTTTAACCGCTCCTGCTTATAAAGTCAGGATAGATAGTGTTATTTTCAAAAGAGGAAGTACATGTGAATGTGATGAGTTGTTTTGGGGCTTATAATACATTTATAAAGTTCCGATCGTTGGATTGAATGCTGTAATTTGGAAGTCATATGGAACGGAATTTCCAACAGTTTATCAGTTACTGAAAAAAATGTTGGACAATTAAAACTGGCTGCTTGTATATGTTGAAATATATTTTCATGAACTCCTTTACAAGGTCAAAAAGTGAGTCACAAAATATGTTTAGGTCATCTCAATATGGTGCAGTATCAAATTTGCCGCTTTCGTTTTGCAGCATTTCACATAAATTTTAAGCAGGTTATGGGCAATTTTTTTAATGTTCTTAAAATATTTTCCTCTAAACAGAGTTTCAAATTATCTGAGCATCAATAACAAAATTTCCGAGGAAAAATCCTAGATAGTTACACGCCAATGTGTGAAATGCAGTACCAGCTATGGCAGCTTTTACAGCCATGATTGAAGTTTAAATTATTATCAGCTTTACATGTCGACATTCTTTTTATTTTACAGCTTAAAAATGGACAGTTTTAGAAATGAAGGTGTCGAATTTTATATATGTCAAGCACTACAAATGAACGTTTTATCTGTCCATATTTTGAATATGCATAAAATCGTCATCAAACATCTATATTAAAGAATTCACATAAAGAAATGTTTCCATAAATAGCAGCTTTTCTTTATAGAGCTTTGATCAAATCAATTGTGTTTGCAAATTAATGTTTCAAAATTAGCATACCCTTCGTGATTGTAAATGCACAGGAAATTAGAAAAGAATCTATGGCGAATACGAAGTGTCCTATGCAGAAAATGACTAACACGTGTATTTAGAACAAGAGGCTCTTCCGCAAGCATGCTTTACTTCTTGCACAATATTGATAGTGAAGAGAATAATGAATAATCGTCATTTACTAGGCCTGAATGTTCTTGATTCTTATCTCTCTGGTGAAAAATTTGACGTTGTGTAGTTCCGCTGCAAATGCTGAATGCAAATGGTCAGTTCTGGAAATTCAACGTTGTAGATAGTAAACGATAACACAATGGTTGTTTCACTGGCTCAATGAGGAAAAACAACAACAACACACACACACACACACACATACACACACGCACACACACACACATATATATATATATATATATATATATACATATATAATTTATCTGGCAGTCAAAGCTAATGGCAACACGTTTTGACAGAAGGATTATTTCAGTAATGAATTTATAGATGTGCAGTTCAGTGAATCTATAGCTGTCAGCAAATAAAAACCAGATTTGGTTATACAATTCTTTAGTGTGGTGTGACTATTGTTTTCAACAAAATATACATATATGTGTGTGTGTGTGTGTGTGTGTGTGTGTGCAATTAAAGTCTCGCTCACACATTCTCTCCTCTATTAAACAAAAGAACAAAGAAATTCATAAAGATAACAACACGCTGTCATTTCACTAGTGAATTACTTGGAATAAAGTCTGAATGTTCTCTCTCCACATCCTGTTGAAAAATCGATTATGGCATGTTGATTTTTTTTCTTCTTTTTTTGGAAAAAAAAAACAGTTTTCAAAAGCTGTAAAGCTTGAACATCCAAAAGAAACCAGACATCAAGTGCATGTACATTTGGATAAGCTCCTCATTTTCCGCCAGCATTTTTTACAAATGAGCAGAATTCTAGTTTAAAGTTGAGACGCTCATTCGTTTAAAATTCCACAACCCTCATTTTCAGAAGGGTGTGTCAGTCTGATCGCATAAGACCCAAATTACCTTTTTTTAAGGATGAAATCAACTACACAGTTGAGTTTTTCTTTCTGACAATATTAGGTGCAATAATTTTTGTCAACAATGGCACATCATTTTATATTTGCTGCACTAAATGCACAAGGCAACCAAGGGCTTCTTCAGGTCTGCCATAAAGCATATTATAGCCTTTTTTATCTCTCTGACGGATGCCACTTCGATATTAGGCGTCTATATCTCATAAGGTGGCTCACGTGATCAACGTAAATGAGTGGGTATTTTGTGTAATGTATGTTGTACAGTATTTGCATGACTAAAACTGTTGACAACTGAAATCTATAAATATACAGTTTTTAATGTAAGTCCTTGCTTCGTATTACTTACATCTGAGTGTACGTTCGGCGGTCTGTGTGGGACATTTTGTTACAATGCAATCCCTTTCTACTCATACCCAAGCTATGGTAATGAAGAGACTGTAATTCATTCAGAGTAAAAAATATTTATATTATTTTTCCGGCAAGACCCCTGAACGCATCGCTAGGCGAGGGTGAAATCATCCCTGAAGGTAAGACCTACTGGGTTTTTAAGTCATAAGCTTTTCCATGAGCAAAATGTGTTTAATACGGGAATCTGACTCTGTTTATACGGGTAACTTCTTGTTGAGTTACACAGGCCACATTTAACATTAATAACAAATAATGCAAGTGGTAAAGTACACCATCCTTGGCTGCTGCGCATCGAGAAAGTGCATGTGGATGCGGTGAGCTGGATGGATGCCACTCATCGAAACCATCCGGACAAAGTTCCCCTCAGTGTCTTCCGATTTGAATTTGCACTGGAGATAAGTTATGGCACCTGCTGGCTATAGCTGGGACTGGGACTTGTTTGTGCCTCAGTGCAACCAGAAAATTGATCAGAATTCATGTATTAAAGAAACTTCAAGCATATGAGCATTATCACTGTGCATACTTTAGATTGAAGGGCATTTATTTTCGCGGTTTTTGCATTTTGGACCGTTCACTGAGACATAAAATTCACTTTGTTAGTTTTACTTCCAATCAATGCCAAGTTATTTTTTTCACTGTATTCTCAATTTTACGGTTTTGAAGTGTCAGTGAACTGAGCAAGAATAAAAACACAGTTAAGTATAAAGAATTTACAGTTATAGAGTCTAAAAGCATTTTATTGCTTGCATTCTAAGACATTTGTTTCGTGCAGTCTCTTTTACCTCTGGCAATTCGTTTGAAATCTGAGATAGGTAGTATACAGAGCCCCCCTGTAAACTGAAAAGTGGAATTCCAAAAAAGACTTCTGGTCAGCAGCAGGCTACTTGCTCAACCTTGGACCTCATGCTACCAGTTAAACCATAAGTTTCATTTCAGGTGTTTGTGCGATGACCTCACAGCTAACAAATCGATCCTTTGAAGTCTAAATCTAAACAGTGCACCCATCTCTTTATGCCCTGCTGGACATTATTATCAAACCTTGTGCAGAAGGTGTCCACATATTCATAGTTTTTGCAAAAGGTCGGCATGCAGATAGCCTTCCCGTTGAAAGAAGTACCAGATTTGCAGCAAAGACACTGCCCCAAGAGTAGTAAAGCAGCTACACAGGAGTACCATAAAGCTGTAGGACGAGCAATTTATGCTGGTAATGAAATAAGTGCAGTACTTAATGAATAGATCTGAATGATCAAAACAATCTAAACATTTCGTTTTAATCTGAATGTGTACATTAGTTTGTATCAGGTTTGACCAATCTTTCTCCAGAAACTTTGACATTGTGGTAACTACCGTAGTTGCTTGATAATGAGAAAATATGTCATGGTAACAAATTACCAGTTCGCAGGTAGAGAGAAATGCCGCACCAATTTATCTCCGTCTTATAGAGTACACTTGTGTAAAATTAGAGTAAATTCGATCTGGAGATCTGATGGTTACCAATGGTTAAATGGTATGATACGCACCAGTCAAAGAATATGTTATGAAATAACGAAAAGGTAAAGTTGGCTCAGAAACCTGATCAAGGTCAGTGTCGTAATGCACTTTTCTGTAAAATTTGAGCTGCGCGGGTGCCTTTTCATGCTGTAGTTATGTCCATGTCTTAAGAGCATGGTATGTGCTAAACGGTAAAAGGTCATGTTAATAATTGTATTGGGAAACGGCCTGGGTATCGAAACAGATCTTTTTACCCTGGTCGTCTACTCCTATTCTAATTATGAGGACACTGTTACGAAACAATTCGATATGTCGCGGTAACAAACATGGTTTCTTGGGTTGAAATTCGAACCCAAAGACGAGGCAGTACTGAAGCATGACAATGTGGAATCTGCAGATGGTTCACATATTCCCTACGCGCATTTTCTGTGTGGAAATGTTTTCAATTGCTTTTGTTATTACTATTACCTTTTTGGTGGTGATGGGGGGGGGGACATATTTGGCAAAGCTTTAGAAATGCAAAAATAGAAATACATCCGTTTTGTAAGAAACATAACCTTAATTTAAAAAGAAATATCTTAATGCACATAGGAAGTGTGCCATTGGGATAAATATACATCTGTTTCAAGTTCGGATATATCATCTATATACATCTGTGAGTCCCCTTGAAATATTATTATATTTTTTTTACAAAAATACACAAAAAACAACATAGCAAGTGTTGACCCCCCCCCCCTAAAAAAAGGAAACACAGACAAACTGTGTATTATACTCTCACGCATCATTGTGATATATATATATATATATATATATATATATATATATATATATATATATATAAGTTTGTTAAAGATCTAAGGCTGGGAGAAAACACGGTTTGCCTGAATAAGTACCTTGCATAATCCTAATAGAGTCTAATAAATATCTGTTTTTTAAAAATGTCTCCATTCGAATATGGTATACACGGGGTTGCATTTCAAAACTTAAGGTTACCCGTATAGGTAAAATCTTTTTTGATGAAATCTTCCCTTCCACAATTTATTACGCCAACTACACATTTTATCAAGTTTGATTGAACTCGAGCTTGACTTATAATCATCATTATTTTTTGTTCTATTCTTGTGCTTGGGTCTACTTTTAGAATTTTGAAAATTGTCACCACTGAACCATGTCACATGCCTTCAGACAAGAATTTCCTTAAATACATCTCCACCACATTTGTTTAAAATCTCTACTACAGTTTTCGAGATGAAGTTTTATAAGGCAATATGTTGTACCTAAAAATATTACTTTTGTGAGAAATGATAGGAGACCTGGAGATTTCAGATATCTCTGTGGTTAATGCTTAGGCTATTGGGACATAAAGTATGCAAAACGTGCTTCCGTGAAAAGTATGAAAAGGTAAACGCGATTAAAAAGCTTTGTTAGGCGTAAAAAAACCTATGCATGTATGGATCACATGAGAGAAAGTTTTGAAAAATAACAGAAATGGAAATTTACAAAGAGAATAATAATTTGAAGGGCTTAAATATGTACTTGTCCTACCTAGATGGGCCAATCCGTGTCCTAGGGCTTTGTCAGATACAAATGTGGTCACATAAGGCCCATGATGATTTGGGTCTCTATTGTGTATGTTGCCTTGTGTGGTCCTTTCACAATATAGGCTTAAGCGCTGGCTTACGTGCCAAACATCCTGTCCATGTTAGAAGAATGCCACAGAATACTAAACGGGTCAAGCCATGATGTGTGATGACAGTAAATAGTAGGGCCAGGTATACCTATTTCGTGTATTCTACAAACATGAGCCCAGTTCCCCTGACCCCAGGATTCCTTCCACCCCAAAGTACGCAGATGTAAGTGCCGTCAACTTCATTTTATATCCGTCAAATCTTGGAAACAAATAGGTAGATCGTTTATGCGATGACCATTACGCTGTGCTGTTTCAAATACTTAACGTTGATGCTATTAAATGCCCACATACACTTCTGTACTTATAAATGCTCACACCTCTGGGACCAATATCTTCAACAACTGTGGACTTCTTCTTTTACTCATCACCTGAGATGGGAGCCTACGCCAACAGATAAGTTTTTTTCGAATGAATGAGATGCAAAGTTAATCAATGGCAATGGTTAAACATTTGAAAAAAGATTAACAATTGTGATTTTTGCATTGGGAGCGTGGCTGCATGTGTGAATAAGAGGTGATAGGTATTACAGCAGTGGCAATCTTGTTCGTCGTGACAAAAAAATAAAATAAATAAAAAAATAAAAAAATGAAAAAACAAAAACAACATTGAAACTTTAAATTTTAATGAAACAGCCATGATTTCAATTGATAAATACGCAATGGGTGACTTATTATTAAACTTGATGTGTTCTTTTCAAATTTTTTTTGTCTTTTTTTTTAGATAATAAACTCTTTGCAACAAGTCAATTAAGAAAATGGTTCACATACTGTCGTTTTAACTAATTTACATGCATGTAGTTCGGGACGTAACATCGTCACCAATTTCAAAATATAACTATTATGTTCACAGAAACCAGTTTTGTTCATAATTGATTATGCTGTTTGATATCTAATTCAATATCATAGCCTAGAAACTATTATGAACACTATTACACAAGTTTCACTATTTGACACTAGGGCTTAGATGGTTATAGAATATTTTTTGACAGTACTTTAAGGGAATTTTGTATTTTATGCTTACAAAATACCAGAATTGCTCGCGTAAGGATTCAGTTAAAAGCCAATATGTGAACCTACGCCTGTTATATGGATATTGAAATGAAAAGACAAGACGATATGCACCACAGGACTATCTGTTTTATTTGATTATATTTATAAAAACAAGACAAATGGCCGCAATCGTGTAACTTATTGTGTGTTTCCACATGCAAGGGCAGTCAAACATTAGAAACACGAGGACTGTGACCGTCCTGTGCTCAGCGGACCTCACGTGCACACTCTGTGAATGCCCATTATATCATCATTGAATTCCATGACAATCAATGGGAATGCATGCATTACCCTTCAGGATCCGAATTGAAAAATCCGTTGTAAGTTAAAGATCCAAAGTATGACCACCAATTGAATACCTTTGTTTGACATTTCAATAAATTACATTCCACCAAGTGTCAGAAAATCTGAACAGCGCTTCTAGAGAAAGCGCCGAAAATAGCAAAAACAAAACAAAATTGGTAAAAATTTTCACTACCACTTGTTGAACATATTTAAGCAACAAAATAGAGAAAAAATTAAAAAACTGGAACGTCACATATTGAACAAATAAAGGTCTGTGGTTCTCCAGATGTGGCCCTCTGCAATTTGGGAGCAATTGACGATTGCTTTCCGGCAAAAAGATTTTAAAATATTAAATTTAAACAAAAAGGAAGAAAAATAGGGAAAAAAATCAACACTCACTGGACCATTACCATTCGAACGTACTTGGTAGAAATTCGCTCAAGGTATACTATTTCGTAGCCTAAAGTGGATCTGGCCGACGGGTTTTCAGATTCAAGTCGAGAATGTCAATTGTGGAGAATACGACGAACGGAGGACCATAAAATAAGCTCGGCCCACTTATCAGTCAGCTGAGCTAGAAATGCGAAGAGTCTTTATTTCAAACAAATGCCTCCGGCTGTTGCCAGGTAACAAATTAAATAGACGTCAACGTGGGTAATGTGTAAAATTGAAAACAAAACATCCATTTTCAGCATGTTTAGACCTATTTCCAAATTACCTAAGTCCGAACAATATGTGTGTGGTTCTGGTAACTCGACCGACCAAACTGAATAGGCCCGACCTAAAATAGTTTTTGTGGCACATTAAGAAAAAAAAGTTTTAAGCCATCCTAACCTTATGAAAATTGATCGACCCTCAAAGGTATTAACGGAGAAAGTGCCTGTCGTGTGACGTTGTTTTCCAGTGAAGTTAACTGAAACACAGCATTTTATTTCAACTTTTCTGGAAAGTGAACTTGGGTCCGGGAAACATATACACTCTGAGGCCAATTAAGCCAAAGGTGGGCTTAAGAATAGCCATATTCCGGTAATATGCTGGATACTGTGGTAGTAAAATCCATATTTGATTAAACTTGTTGATAGATCATACCAGTAGAAAAAGTTTAGACATGCTAAGTGACCTTGAGATGATCTTGATGGTCATTTATTGATTTGGATATATCTCCTTGGCCGTTTTCCGTCTTTCTGACACATTTAAAACAAAAAATCACAAAAAGTGTAGAGAAATGAAGGTTTCGCTTTATATATCTATCGCATATCTCACAATTGACCATTTTTATCTAGAGTGACCTTTAACTTCAGGAGATTATATCAAATGTTCTCTTATGTAAACAAAAATTGGTCGTTTGACCCAAAGTGGTAGCTGCATAGCTGTGGTGTTCGGTGAGACAGCATGGCTCGGCAAATCTACATAGCCATGGTTGTTGGTGGTCGTTATCGTATTATTTTGATAGCTTCTAGGTGTCTTTTCTCCGAGTTACTACGCCAAACGGTTGTTCCAGTATTTTTGAAACACAACTTACTATCTTAACTTTAAACTGCCCGCTTATGTTTCTGAAGCAGTTATTGTTCGTCTGCTAACCTATCCTTTGATGAGTTTATAACTTCATATTTGCTGCCAATAATAGTGGCTGCCAGCAAAAGGAATATCAGATACGAATCCTTGCTGTTTTTTTTTTCTTTTTAATATTATTATTATTGTAATTATTTTTGTTTCTTAACTGCATCTGAGATGTTGTAGTTTAGTGTTTAGTTAAATGTTGGGGAAATTTCAAAAGTAGGCCACGTTTGATGCTCCCATGCAATATCGTCAGGCATAAACAGTAGAAGTGTTATTATATTTGATATGTCCCTGTGGTAAATGGACTTTCAAGTTTCCAAACGAAATTGTGTTCATCACACCCACACATATGTATATATATATATTATATATATATATATATATATATATATATATATATATATATATATTGTCGTCTTAGCGCAGTACAAGGAGGAGTTGAAACTGCTCTTTCCACAACATTTTAGGTGTGGGGCTTATTTTGAGTTTGTGTCAACACTAACTGTGGTAGTCTATTCCAAAACTGGAGCAAGACACACCGCGGATCCTGTCTGCGTCTAAAACGAATATCGGTATCCCATTTTGTACCTTTTGGGAGTCTCGAAAAAATTATCCAAGAAACTGCAGCCGTGCGGGAGTATCGATTTAAATGATACAGTACAATTGTTCTATTCCCACATGCCATTATCTTGTTGAGTCTTAAGGAGATAAAGATATGGGGATTAAAATTAGGATTCAGCAAGTAGCATGATCCTATCACTTCTGTCTACATCTTGGTATAATAAGAGTCGGGCTGTTTAAGACGTTTGATCTCAACCAATATATCTTATTCAATATATACCGTGCACCATTTCCTTATCCAACGTTGCTCATGCATTAATAAGTTTATATGATTTTCTATGGTCAAAACTGTTGTAACATTTTTAATTTTCACATTTTAGGTTTTTAATTTCATAAAGTATAAACAAATTTAAGTTGAAGTAAATTCACTGTTCCATTCAAAATAATAATGCAGCATTTAAATAACACCATACATTATGCATATTGATCTTAATATTTTTTATTGTTATTTCAATGTAAAATTAAGACAAGTTTTAAGATGGATACAGTCTAAGTTTCTGTATCTTCGCAATTGCTGCTTCGCACAGAAGTCACAATCCTCATTTTGTGATCATTTAGACAAATACTGACAGCGCATCATAAGTTGATCGATTGACTATCCCACGGTTTCTTCGATCGATCATATATATATATGTGGAGACATACAAGTTTTATATATGTATACCTACATCTATACCAACACCTACATCTATAGTGAGGCCCCAAAATACTGAAATAGTTTGCTAATGCTGCATCTAGGCTCATTTTCAGTAGAAAGGACATACCGTAGGGAAACTAAAAGTCTAAACATTGTCGCTGAAGAAAAAAAAAAGAAAAACATTAGAATTGACGCGCTATAAACTGTATGTGATAAAAAATGGCAAGTACTGAGACTGTCCAGGTGACACAGATACTATGACATCTGGGTAAAGCCTACCACCCCGAAGTGTGTTTTCGCTGATATCAAAAGTCATCCAACTGTAAACAAATTCAAATTTGGTTTGTTTTGACATTTGCAGACACCTTTCCTTCTATTTACAATCAATAACATTCAAAATGCCCAATGTCGTGTTTTGCCGCTGTAACTCGTAGATTGCACTCCTAGTTGCACTCTTAGCGACGCACTTTTCTCGACTACTTCACCTGTGCATGAGGGACCCGAAAGCAGTTATCACCACGCATTACTATCCCATGGCTCTGTAACACAAATCAGCGCCTCTAATGAGCCTAAGTTCAGCAAAACGGAACCACTGACGGAGCTGCATTGCATCAGTCTTTGCTATAAATACCTTTCAGGCTATGATGGGGGGGGGGGGGGGACATACTCAACATCAGGGTGGGTGTGTGCCTCAGGCATTTTTATACAAAACCCTATTTTAATCCTACACTTGATGTAAAAAGGGTACCCTTTCTTAATCCTGTAACGTGTAGAAAGGAGTGCTGCATTGGTGCATCCTAATTGTTACCCCAATCCTAAACCAGTGGTGTACATTTTGGGGGACTTTTCTAATCCTGGAAGTAATGAAAACAGGGTCTTTCCCGCGGCACATACCCAACACAATCCTGCGTGGAATACACCTTTAATGAGGGTATTTTTGAATAACTTTGGTAAGTATTTTACAATTCTTGCATTGAAAGGTAATTCTACAGTAAGTCCTGATACTCGGCTTACGTGTAGTCATTTTGGCGGAGAACTCTTAAATTCATATAGCTGGACTAGCAATGTGTTGGCGGTCACATACCTAGCGGTTACATTCTGGGCAAAATAATCGTGGTGCAAGCCACTTTCTAATTTGAAGCCACAAAGTCCATTCAGTAATGACTGTGGCACCGTGACTGTTACGGATGATACTACCTAATGCAGACCGTTTCTCTTCAGTACTGGGTACATTTAGATCAAACTCCGCGAGGCATGGGCGTCGGTTCTCTCATAAGGGAAAAAAGTTCCTTGACACGATTTGCATCTGCATTATGTGCGATGGGTTACTTATATTCTTTGAATGATATTCAATGCATCAAGTATGGTGTTTAGTTTGATCAGAGATAGTCACTTTTACTTTTCTATCTTATCTATTTATTAATATTTCTTTATCTACTTATCTATCTATATATCTGTCTATCTATTTCACTTTATTTCAGTATGTGTTTGTTTAATTTTTTTTTTCTTTTTTTTTTTTTTTTGGAGGGCGGAGCTTTTTGTTTTGATTTGGTTCAAGATAATAGCATAGTTATATCTTGCTCTGAACATCATTAGTAGGAGAGCTAAGCTGTCTTAGCAACTAAAGCAAATGAATATAAATTTGCTTTTAGTTAGTTGTTAAATCATACGCCTGGCTTTGGGTATTGTGCCCACATATTTTGTTTACCGGGCTAGCTATCAGGTATTTTTGTCCAAATATTTCGTATTCCCGAAATATTTTGTGCTTGTATAAATACTTTTTTTTCAGATATTTTGTCAAAATATTTTTTTTTATTTCGGAGACTGATCAGGTCTTGTATGCAGAGATTGCATATTTACCTAGATAGTGCTCACGCAGTTTATCCAAATAGAGTGTGTTTAACAAGATAATAATATGTCCAAATACAGTATGTTTTCCAAGATAGTGATCTTTCACTGAGCTATATTGATGAATGTTTCCCTGGATACTGATCAGGCAATTTGTCAACATATTGTTTGTTTACCAGGGCACTGATCAGATATAAATATTGCATGTTGACCCCCAAGTTTTGTATGCAAACATGCCACTGACGGTCAGTGACATTTTATAAATCTTTCTCTTTCAGTTTATATGCTTTCAAACTGCACAGGTTTTTGGTGGTTTATTGGGATGCATGTCTTTTTAAATCGAGAAGGGTTTTTTTTTTTTTTTTGGTCTTTTTCTTTTTTTTTTTTTTTTTTTTTTTTTGGTCCTTTTCAAAGCCGATCTTGAAAGCTGCCACTTGTAGTTCGAATCACGTACTAACGATTTGTGTATCGGACTTCCTTTCTGCGCTTATGTCCTTCCTAGGCACACACTCTTTAATAGGTACCTAACACTGTAAAATCCAACACTTGTTCTGCTGACAAAATTTCACAAATTTCGAATTGTCTTGCGTTTTCTTTCAAAATTTGTTGTTTGTAGACAACGTCATCTGCCTTGAAAAATTAGTCCGACTCATCGCGATGCATGTGCCATAAATGCTTAGTTTTAGAGATACGCGTGGGGTCCATTTGTTGATATGTAGACCTCAAGTAATGTCTTTATGGCGCTGATCATGTCAGTGGCCCTTGATATTCTTTTGACTCTGTGCATCATAGAAAGTTTTGTTTCTCAGTTCATCCTTAAAGAGCTCCACGAAATAAATACAATTCATTCCAGACTCGTTTGGTTCTCATCTGCACCATTTGGTTTCTGTTACATTTATATTTCCCATTAGCCAAACGTTGAGGTGAGGTTTGAACTGTATGTGCAAGACTCTGCAGATACCCCTTGAGGTTCGCGTGGCCATAGTGTTGGCGACGGCGCGCGCGTCCTAGCCATTGGAATGTAATGCTAGCAAGAGAAAAAATCTAGAAAACTGAGCTTATGAGCACTTGCCCAAGAAAATATATCAGAGCTTTGTTTGAATATTGCTTTCTCAAGGACAGCACAATTTTGAGAAACTTATGACCCCTTTGTCTTGTACATAAGGGTGTCATTTTGTCAAATGAAATAAAGTGCCAAATGCAGAAAAAAGCTGATTCCTTTCCTAAAATTCAACCATGCTGAGTTCAATTACATCCATATTAGTTTGAAGATATATTTTTTTCAGTAGCATCAGAACTCAAAGCCTCGATGATAGAATACTGTGAAAGTATAGGAAGCAATGTGGTTGTCGTGGATGTTGATGTGAGTAGCGAAAGCAGCCTCGTCGAACTTTGGACAGCTAAGATTTGTCAGACATGTACTCTGTCTTCCGTTTTCTGTACTATCTTATCCCACACTGGTATGGTAAAACAACATGTAGGGTTCCAGATTGATGCGAAATTACCTAACTGCTTAAAATGAATGACAATCGTTGGTATCAACGCAACGTGTGAAATAGACAATCTATAATGAAGCGGCAGATGTTGTGTATCAAGAGGGAAATCTACTTCTTACTTGTAATAAGAAGCATTTGCAGTTCAGCATTTGTGGACTATAGGACGGCTTATTAAGAGTTGTGTATCCAATTTGTCACATATGCCTCCTTTTTCAGTATTTCCTTGACAAGTCTGCCATGCACGTCCTTTTTCAGAACTTTCTTGTAAAAAAATATAGCAGTGCTACATGCAGCTCGTTTTTTTATGTTGAGTCATGGAAAAAGTGTAACATATGGTTTGTTTCAAGGTGGCTGAGGTCTTCACAGTACAATGTTCAGTCCTCATATCCGTTGCTACTAAAATTAATACTGACAGACAAAATAAGCACATGTATAACTACCTTCAAATTGGTCAATTTATGTGCAAGCATCTATAAATAAATGTATATTGGGCAAACTATACGACTATATTGTAATTGCAACGAATGGTAATACAAAATATGTTTGCCATGTGTCCATGCTGCCTGTGCAAAATGCCCCAATCTAATTGCATTAGTATACCAATATGTATGTGAACACAGTGTTTGAAGCGAATACATGATAGACTGTACTTTCACATGTACAGCCCCCAAAGTCTCTTTTAAGTAAAACCATGGCCGATATAAACATTTATACATAAACAAATTCTGACAAAAATCTGGACAATCGGCATTGCCATCACTTACCTTAGTGATTACAGCAATATTTCCTGATTGTGATGTAAAATATAAGTTCAAATCCTACTTGCGTATGTTTGTCCTCCATACACTTGTATTTAAATAACACAGCATTTTTTATGTTATGCACGGAGAAAGAGTAGTCTTCTGAAACCTTGTGCAACATCTTACCGTCGCATGATTTAAGGAAATGGACAAGGTGATTGTAAAGAAAAAGAGGCCTACGGAGGTCGAGGCAGAGGAACTATCGGAAGTGTTCGGCAAGCCTTTGAGCACAGGGCAACCCATCAGAACTATGGAGCATAGGCAACCATCAGCAGCCTATAAATACTTATGAGTGCACCATCACAGAGTATTGTACTCAGTAAAAATTACAGCGTAATGTAACATGAAAAATTAGGTAAAAAAACATGATGATGATGATGATGATGATGATGATGATGATGATGATGATGATGATGACGACGAACTGAGAATACCGGCTGCGACCAAGCGTCTTCTGAGCAAAACACGAAAGGTATAAACATGACAAGAAAAGGGTTAGCTGCATTACCGTACATTGCATCAGAAGGGAAATTGTTATCCAAATGACGGTGTAGCATCCGATTTTTTAACAGTGGGGAGGACCAGTCTCTCCAGAGGCAGCATTTCCTCGCGTCTGAAGAAGCAATACAGTCCTCCTGGTGTGCAGAGGTAGTTTCTGCATAGCCCTGATGCGGAGCCATTACCTGCTGACTAGTCCTTAAATAATTAACCCTGTCAAACGCAAAGCAGCCAAATGCGAATGGATGCCAATTATGGTCCGTTCTGGTGTCTTTTCTTCAACTTCATTTGAGGTGATAGCTGAGAATTGTGGGCAGGATCTTTCTGAATGACTCATCTCAAGTCAATAGCTTTTCTAGGCAGAGATTGGGTGCCGTAAGCACCACTACCGAAGCAGCCTAAATTCGAAGCCATTTTCTGAACAAAAAAGGGTTAAACACAGCTTTTCATCACTTTTTTTTCTCCTATTGCGCTTATGTAACCAAAGTAATTAGAACTTCAGCTAAAAAGTGGGGGCGGGCAATTTCCTACAAAAACGGGATTTTGAAAACGAATGCGCGGCCCGGTGCATCCTGTTACGCCCTTTTACAAACTTAATGATTGCCGATTACGTAAATGACGTCATCAATACCGTAGAATCTTGCTTCATGTGAGCAATATGTGGAAGCTGTGGAAGCATTATTTCTTTGGAGCATTTATTGTTGGGCAGCGAGAAGTGGTCCCCAAATCTCGTCTGCTTCATCTTTGCTGCACCTTTTCTTCATTTGAAGAATATTCTATGGTAATGCCAAGCTTAACAAAGTGAGTCCATTTCGCAACCAAATATCAGAGATATGCGCATTCGAACATGATGAATATAATACCCAGTTGACTGCAAGGCATTGCAGAATTTGACTGCTCCAAGGGCGGACTACTCAAAACTGCTGCATAGGTACAATCGTTTGGACTAAATTATAGTTTTGTGAAATATGGATATGACATTAACAGTCTTCAAGTGGACCAATGTTGTACTATTATGATCTCACCATATGTATCCGCAAAAGTACGTCAGAGGTTTCCATTAAAATACTTGTTATTACAAAGATAACAAAAACAAAGGAAACTCACTCTCTCTCTCTCTCTCTCTCTCTCTCTCTCTCTCTCTCTCTCTCTCTCTCTCTCTCTCTGTCTCTCTCTCTCTGTCTCTCTGTCTCTCTCTCTCTCTCTCTCTCTGTCTCTCTCTCTCTCTCTCTCTCTCTCTCTCTCTCTTGAATACTGAAAGGTTTTCGAACCCTTCTTTTTTAACCATTTGTAAAGAATCCATGGTCTTTTGCGTCTTCAATGGTGTCTTAAATGAAATAGTCTTTGCTGATTGAAAACCACAGAATCAGTTTTGGATATACATCTATACAAAATGCCATTTTGGTGCAGATGCCTGTAGAAATTATATAAAGGTTCATACAGTCCATTGTCTACCATGTTAACATTTGAAATATCTTGTTTATTTCAGGAGATTGTATTGGAGCTACATGTAGAACATGCAAATTTGGGCATGCTGGTGACAACATATATTTTTACTAAAATATCCCAAATGAGCAAAATTAAGTAAAACCGGTCTACACTTATCTAACATTAGGGCCGGAGGAAACGATGACCAGGAAACAATGCCTGAAACAAGTGGCTTTCTTAGCACTCTGTCGGTGCTCGTCGTCTCATATCAAGACCAGTAATTACATTACACCACTTTGGGAGTTAATCTAACCTGGCACAATATATTGCACAGTCTGGTTTCCAAGGCAATGAAACAATGAAGGAGTTTTTCATATAAGGAGCACAATTCAGGTGAAAAAGCAATTTTAATTTCATATTTTCTGAAACCTTTATCTTATCTTTCTTTTTCTCCCTGTCTCTGCCTTTAGGTTTTAATCTCCTTTCATCAAAGTTATAAGTAATAGCGAACATTCTCATTAAAGCATTCTTCCCACAATTGCCACAGTAAACACATTGATGGTTCCCGCTTGAATTTGTACAGTTGGCTTACGAGCGCTTGTATAATGAATTTTCAGCGTAAATAGTATAAGCCTGAGCTGCAAGTGTATACATGTGTTGAAACGTGGTCGCTTTCGTTTCATGGTATACATATGCTGATACTAGGTTAGCTGATTGCCAAATTTCTTTAAGCTTTATAGTGAGGTACATTATTAGCATGAAAAAATATGAACAGTCTAATTAAATGCATAATCCACATAGGAAAAGGAATTAAAAATACGTCCGAAAACTCTTTTTGTCATCGCATTGCCCTGTTACTGACTGAGCTTCTTGACACGATTTGCGCTCAAGATGCCTGGACAAAGGTCGTTGACCTCACCAATTCTGGAATTATCGATTAAAACTTCCCCACTCAGATCGCTCAAAAGTGGCCGGATGCTAATTGTCCCTCTGCCTGGACATTTGTATATATAATTTGCGTTACTAGAAAACATATGTACTGAGATTTGTACGAAAGACCATTCACGATGGCATGTCCTAGGTTAATGTCTTTCTTTGGCGCGTGATAAGCGCAATGCGCCCGATCCCGTATAAGGAAAGACAGTGACTGAGTGGTTTGCCAGGATTTAATGGGTTAACAAAAAGCATGCTTACAATTGAATAAAAAGAATTTTCGTGGGGGGAATATTATTTATTAAGTTAAAAGAAGAAGAAGAAGAAGAAGAAGAAGAAGAAGAAGAAGAAGAAGAAGAAGAAGAAGAACAACAACAACAAGAAGAAGGAGGAGGAAGAGAGGAGGAGGAGGAGGAGAAGAAGAAGAAGAAGAAGAAGAAGAAGAAGAAGAAGAAGAAGAAGAAGAAGAACAACAACAACA
>CAXHWN010002735.1:0-19971 GCA_964020975.1 Hermodice carunculata | reverse complement strand
TTAACTCAGTGATGTGAAAAGAGTCTCTTTCCACATCCCTGTTTAACTGTAATCGGGACAGCCGTTGCGTTTTTAATTTATTGTATTTGTGACTTTTCGTGCAGAACCACTTCCTAGTAGTCATTGCCCTATTCTGCAGTCTGAACGCTTTTACTCTCCCATAAGCTAACCGATCACTGTCTAAACCCATATACATATGGAAGTACTATTGTCCATACTACACACTTTCTACTGTAGAATCTTGACATTGGCTGTATTATCCCAAATCAAATTACAGGGTCTTCAGCGGATAACTACTCAGAAAATGTTTCGAACCCAAAGGGCAGCACTTAAGGCTGATTCTTTGCATGGTTTTATTTTTTATAGCCACAAATTCCTTGAAACTTTTGCTAGCAAATATCCAAATTTAGGCAAATGAACAATATCAAGTGCTTCCATCTGGAGTTCTGAATTCGACCAATCACTGAGAAAATCGTAGCCTTCTTGACACCTGGTTATTTAGGCACAAAAGTTACCACGTTAAACTGTCAACTTGCACAATCGATTTCCAGCGCTTCGAATCCCGTACAATGACTGTGAAAAAAATAATTTCGTGATTGTACTACAATCGCGAGATTATTCTGCAAAGAATAACCCTTAAGGGGCTGCCCTGTGGGTTGATTAAAACATCGGTAACAAACCATTTAGGAGTACTTTTTATCTATTGTCAGTAAATCTAATACTTTTCTGATATTTTCCAAGGTAGGATTCAAACAGGGGGCGACGTTGAAAGTTGTACGCTCTCTCGAGACCATCTGGGTTTAAGTTGAATTCCATGTGCACGTATATCCGTATGCACATGATTTACACTTTACCTGTCGTCCGCAAATATTGCAATGCAGCTAAAAAGCTGTACGGAATCCACATGTACGTATATGCGAATCCGAGTGCAGATTAACGTTATTCATTCACCCCTTAGACGTAAAAAGTTATGCGTGTCCGCCTGGGGATGCGGATATACGTCGATATAGATTCTCACCTTTAACCCGCTCTTGTTTATTTAGAGCAGAGAGGGCACAGCTTAATTGACCTTCACAAGTTCACTTGGCCAAAGTCTCTCTCTCTCTCTCTCTCTCTCCTCTTCTCTCTCTCTCTCTCTCTCTCTCTCTCTCTCTCTCTCTCTCTCTCTCTCTCTCTCCTCTCTCTCTCTCGTCTCTCTCTCTCTCTCTCTCTCTCTCTCTCTCTCTCTCCCTCTCTCTCTCTCTCTCTCTCTCTCTCTCTCTCTCTCTCTCTCTCTCTCTCTCTCTCTCACTCTTTCCCCCCCGTGGACACTTTTCCTGTGGAACAATGTTCTTATAAGTTCAAGCAGCAAAATTTACATTAATGCTCGTTTTCAACATTAGAATCAAGCCGTCTTTCAACTCTCAAAGAACGCATGTACACTGTTTATGCTTTATGCCTAGTAGGTTGCAAATATTCCATTCAAGTAGGCCGTTTTCTGCATTCCGTTGCCGGTAACAACATTATCTGGTACCGTGATTAGTTGCCTTGCGCTAAGTTTGATAAGTTTTATTGGCGGTCCATTTTCAGTTACATGCTGTTGAGCATGGAAGCCCAAGACAGGTTCTCATAGCCGCATATAACATCTCTAAAGTTACCATTCTTATTCTGGTTTCTCCAAATATACCAAAATGCACTTTATAAACAATAGTCTGAGATTTGTACCATAACAAACCGCTGCATCTTAAATAATTAACATTTATAACATACACCTTATGTTAGAATTATCCACCCTTACGACAAATTACTATAGACATGCTATCAGTTTCCAAATTCAACTCCTTAAGCCAGTATGTACATTTGCAAATTTTTATCTTAGGAGGCCACTGCGCTAGCGGATTTCAAATCCTTAGCAGGGGTCATCCCGACAGTTACTTTTACACTGCAAGTACCCACTTGATTAACACCTGAGACATTCATTATATTTTAGTTATATTACCAATACTGTATACTAGTATTCATATATCTCTGTCGAATAAACTTTATCTGAGTCTGAAAGTATCGTACCATGTACACGAAAACCTTCCCTGGCTAGAATAAAGCTGTGCCAAGACACCTGCAGCACCAAGGAAAGCTGTTGACCGAGGGCATTTCATCTTACCATGTCTTATCTGCAATATTTGTTTCCCGTTGACGCGAAATTGAATTTAACCGGTCTAGACAGACGACAATTTGAAATGGTGTGCTATTTGGCGATTAAGGCGGGAAAGGTTTCAGGGTGGTGTGCCTGCCTTTTTGTTGTGCATATTTGTTAACACATGATGGGCCACACAATGGACCCCTATAAGTTCTTTACCAGCCTTACCCACCTCCACCCTATGAAGTGTGGTGCAAAACTATTTTTTGTGTGATTGCCAGCTAGCATTCCTGTATATAATACTTTCATTTACACATTTCTAATCACTGAAAGCGATGAAATGTCTGAATGTCCTTCACAGGTAGACCAATACCAGAAACAATAACAGCCAAAACGCCGCCGACGAAGCCACCATTTACACAGCCGCCCCTAGTGACAGGACTCAGACTTAACACAAGTGTAATTCCGTATCATTACAACCTATTAGTTCAACCTTTTATTTACGACGATGACAACTTCACATTCACGGGAAATGTGACGATATTTGTCACGTGCAACGAGACCACTGATCTCATTGTTCTTCACTCTCTGAACTTAACGGTAAACATATCTAATATTAAAGTTGCTTCCCTAAATGGAAAGGAATCATACATTGCAGTAGAGAGACTTGAGGAAGATGAATCGCGGCAGTTTCTTAAGGTGTACTTTTCTGAAACTCTCAAGCAGGGAACAGCATACACAATCAGTATACATTACAGTGGGACATTAAAGCACAAAGATCAGTTTGGTATGTATCTAGCCAGCTATAAACAAGGAAACACCAGAAGGTAAGTTTTGTTTATTCTGGACACTGACCGCACAGTGAGGCGCAGAGTAATTAGCACTCTTGTTGTTTTTATGCCAAATTGAAATTTATTCCAAGATTCGATATGCATAAAGAGTGGAAAAATCAAGTTTTGTAGCATAACGGAAACACAATAATGCATCTTTATCACCAGATGGAGAAACAACATTTTCCGCTTTCCCGCTCTTCAAAATGCGCTGATATGTAATGTCCTCTTTCTCTATTATCTCGTTAAGAGAAAACGTTTCAGTATAAAATAAATACAAGCTCTCGTACCTCGTCCCAGATTGAAACTTTTTCTCGGCAAAAATATCTGACCAGTTTGTTTGCTGAATTAGGCACTCGTAGCCGGCGTAGCTGACACGTCTACTGAGATGAGTATATATCGTATCCTAACTTGTTGTACATGTCCGATATTTATCATTTTAATCTTTCTGTCCATAGTGATAGTGATGACTTTGGTTTGGTCTCATCGTGATTCAAATTCGCCAAACTTGCTACTGATCATGGTCCCAGATATATTGTATTGCTGTCCCACATTTCGCAAAATGTAACTTCGGCAAAAATCTTCATTTTTTTTTCAAGATTTGAATATATTTGTTGGTCTTTGTTACTGATAGTTTTTTTTTTCATTCACCACCAAGTCAAACCGTAACAGTCAAACATTATATACGCATCAGCATCCAACATTTTATGGATGGTTCAGAGAACGCATGTAATCTGGCAGCTGTTTATCTTTATGGTAAAACTGCGAAAGGAGTAGGATTCCTGTGATATTTTCTTGTCGAATCCGTGCAACTCAAAGAAAAGTCTGTCAAGACACTATGCATAGGCAGATCAGTCAAGAAAGATACTCTAACGCATTCTATAATAATGTTATGTTATCATATTGTATTAATATACCATCATGATTTTCAGTCTAACTTGTAGAACTAAATTGGAGGTAAAAGGACCAAAAATGTAGCTTGTAGCTTTAGGTTATCCAACAGAAGCACCCACGTAACAGTTTGTGTTTAACCTTTGCCCATATTTCTCACAACTTCACGTGGCTACTGTAGTATATAAGACCATTTGAACTTACAGTACTATCATATCCAGTTTTGAATCAATAGTTCCTCAGTTGATCGAGGTCAATAGCTTTTCAAGGTGTGCGTTGTACGCAGTGCAACCAACTAATTTAATGTCACGGTTTTGGATAACTGTACAACCCATGTTCAAAGACGACAACCAAATTACGACAAAGGTGCCAAAAACTGCAGCACAGTATAGAATTTGCAAGCATAGACTCCACAAGTACACACACACACACACACACACACACACACACACACGCACAAAAGAATTCCGTTTATGTGAGCCACTAGGTTAATGCATTACTCTGAATAATGATCACGTAATTACGTAAGTCCATAACAAGACGTTTACACTGACATCAATCTACCAAAAAACCCGTAGGCCTAAAATGAACACGTTCCAAAGTCCAAACAACACACATCATAAATTTGCTATATGTTTTGGACAAGCAGTCAAAGCATGATATTATGTCAAAGAGTATTAATTGAAACATTTCTAACAACCATTTGGCTTACTAACAGTGGCCACAAAGTCTAAGCGTGGTGGTCGAAAAGTGTTGCATAATAGTAAAAAGTGTATCTGCAAGAAGGATAATATAGGGCACCGCCCTGTTTCCTAATTGCTTTGATAAAATATGTTTAAACCAAAAAGTGTATCGCGGTTAAGATTTAACGCCTCAACCCAGCTAGCCATAAATGTTGGCTCAACGACGGCCCAATGTTTGACCGTCCTTTCCAACGTTGGGCCAATATTGGGCCAACCATTATTGCTAGCCAGGAAAGATATTGACTTAGTCTTCAATCTTGTTCTCAATGGAAGGGGTGAAGATCGTTACACTTGAAATGTGTGTTGACGGGATACAGATCTGTCGGACCCTTGCCCATCATTCATTCGACTTTTATCAGTATGTACAAAAAATGAATGAAATGTATTGTTACAAGTCATGAAAGGAGATGGAAACTGTTGATAGACATACTTGTAAGCATGGCAAATAAAATCTCTCACAAGCGGGGATAGCCGAATGTGAAGTGATTCAAACGCACACACAAAATCATCATTTCCTTACGGTAACACGCACAAGACAACTATCTACCATAATGCGTCGCATTTGCAAACCCGAAAAAGACGGTTGTTCATAGGAAGTCACACAAATACACCGTGCTTAGTATACCAACACCCTGCGACACTTATATGTCACACCTGATTTGCAGATTTCACTGTCCATTCCAAAGGTGATATCGCAGCTTAGAATATACCATTATCCACACCAAACGTATACAATTACCCACCTTTTATAAACAGGGTTTCAATAAATAAAAACCTATGTAAACTATACGCAGGCATAACCAAATCATCTGTTTTGGGCCAAATACATATGGAAACTAAGGGACGAACCATTAGAATTTGGGGGGGGGGGGCTATGCATGTTAGTAAAACATACAATTTTTTTTCAGTTGCCCATAACAGTATATTTTTTTCCACCCTACTGCACAGTACATTTTTTAATACTGAAACCCATGGATGCATATATTTTAGCTACCATTGTTTAAGAAACATAGCGTCAAGAAAAGCATTTTAGAAGCCTTAAATACGTCAGGTCCATGTGAAAATTATGTGAATATAGAGGTTCCAAAAAGAAATCATTTGAGGGTCCAGGGGCGAAGCTCCCGGAAGCCCACAGGTTATGACAAAATAAGGCTCCATTTGGAGACCTATTTTGTCATTAAAAATCTAATGTTCGTATCCTAGAAATCCTGCAAAAACTTTATGACTGGCTATTCTGGGGTAAACATGGGAGTAGAAAGAAAACAGAAAATATTCTGCAAGCACCAGTTTTATTTATGTTGCACAGTATAGTTCAATCCAGGCTTCTGTATAAAAATCGGATAGCATCTTCAGCCATGACTTACCCTACTATAATCACGTAAGATACATTATTTTGCACCATTCATATGAGCACACTTTTAACATTCTCTTTGACTCACGTAACTGAACTATCAAAGTGCCATGAATACACGGTATTACACGCTGCATTAAACGTGTGTTCATGACCGAAGTGTTTTTGGCTTTTAATTCTGGATATTAAAATGACAATTTCCCTGATGATTGAGACAACATAATGTTATACTGGTTTTACATGTACTAGAATATCTATTGTACACTTTTACTCCAGTATCAAAGATTGATATGCTAATGTCAGGACAATGTTCTCACAAGCATCACATCATCAATATTGATATTCTTCCTTTATATACTATACGTATACAAGCGTATAGCATTGATCACTTGAACTTGATAGAAAATTCTTGGTTCTGTAGATAAAAATGAAAAACATAAATAAAGAATAAATAAAATCAGACCTTTGCAAGTTTGGAAGTCCTTTTGATGATCCCCTGCCGAAGAAGCATGATTTAGTATACTTACGATAAATAAAACTAAAAACACAAGATTGTATATGCCACTTTAAAATCATAATTCTAAAAAACGACCACAGATGCATGCCACTGGGAAAAAGTATATCCAATTACACTCTTTAAAATGTTTGTGACACTATGAATCCTAATAAAGCACTAGAACCAGATATATATCTGTTTGAACCTGCACTGTAAAACTGACTTCAAGTTCCTCATGGAGCGACCTTTCATTCAAGTACCTGCTAGCCTAGGTTTAATTCAGATGTTTCACCAGAAAATTTGACCCAGATCAACAGGGGTTAAAATGAAAATTATACCTCCGTACAATTTATCAAATAAGTAAGACCATATTGCCACATCATCACGACACTTGTGAGTATTCTGCATGTATATGCGAATGTACTTACAGTATTTTATCTTGGCTGAAATAAATACGCAATTAGTTATCGACAGTGCCTGACTTTGTTTATCTGAAAATAATGAGAGAGAGAGAGAGAGAGAGAGAGAGAGAGAGAGAGAGAGAGAGAGAGAGAGAGAGAGAGTATCTGTGCTTGTATTTAATGTAAATAAATTATGATTTCAAAATTCCTATTCATGTACTGCTACCTCTTTCTTTCCTAAAGGTAACCATCGTTGATCTCATTCCCATCAATATTTTGGTTCTATAATCAAAATCTGCAGCTTTCCTAGGAGCACTCTGTGTGCATTGCGCAGAGTTTACTGAAGAAAACTTCGACTCAAGCTTTAATTCAGCAATGAGAAATATAAAGTACATGTAAAGTGCATTCAAACAGCGTGCATATGTTGCAAGGAAAAGGGTAATATAAGTGAACAGAAACGTGAGCCTGGCAGCAAAGTCCTTGCTTTGAAACACACACAAAATATCTCAGAGTTCTAGATAATTATACGGAATATTTAAAGGGTAGTATTAGCTACCAAGAGTTTTCAACATCGCTAATCGAATTGTACTTTTTTGACTATAAACAGTACAAAAATTAAACACTTTTGCTACCAGAGGCGGATCCCGGATTTTTTGCAATGTGTGTGTGTGGGGGGGGGGTGCCAGCGACTTGTGGGCGAAGCCCGAATGCGAGTGTCCAAGGCACGGAGCTTGGGGGGGAGGGGGACCTTTCCCAGAAAATTTTAAAAATAGATGCTCTCAGATACGTTTTCCTGGCATTTGCGACTGCATTTTCATGAGGACCATTTGGATTTTCCGGGATGCAAACTTCACTAAACAGTAACAAATAATTCCTGGAAATATGTATTTGTGACCTTTACCTGCTAAGATATATTGTTACTTGTAATCAATTATTATGACATGGTCATACCTAATTAAATCTTTCAATGCCAAGCTTAAGCCTGAGTCAACAGCTTTTCTCGGCGCACTTCCCATGCAATACTTGCCGATTACGCCAAGAATAGCTATTTACCAGAACCAAACTTTGTCCAAAGTCTGTTATCTTAAGTTTAGCCGTGTTTGTGTTTGAATGAAAGAGATTTGCGGGAGGAATATGAATATCATTTAATTATAGTGATTCAAATATAAGACTTAGTGTGAATAAAGTCGCTTACGGCAATAAAAGAGTTAAGAAAGAAAATAAGTATAGGCAGAAGAAAACAAATAATATGCCTACATTAACAGATTAAAAACTTCATTAAGGCCTATTATAAAGTTACAGATCTTTCAGAAGC
Organism: Hermodice carunculata; assembly: GCA_964020975.1. Classification (NCBI taxonomy): domain Eukaryota; kingdom Metazoa; phylum Annelida; class Polychaeta; order Eunicida; family Amphinomidae; genus Hermodice; species Hermodice carunculata. The sequence continues at coordinate 11,828 of CAXHWN010002735.1, read as the reverse complement.
AAGTAATTCCAGTCGCTTTCATACTTTTTCTGAGAGTGAAGTTCTTGAAAAAAGGCTAACATTGAAAATTTCTAATTAAAATACAGAAGCAGCTCAATTTAAGTATCGCTTGGCTTACTAAGCCAAGTGATAAAATTATCTCCAGTAGTGTAAACCAGGCGATACTCCATTGGTCCTTGGAGTAATTATATATATTTTAATAGAAATTTAGAAACTATTTAGCAGTAAATTTATAGGCAATATCATGATCAGATCATGATATTGCCTATGGATTCACAAGGTCTGAAAAAGAAGGATAAACTTATTAAGCAAGGAGACGTTCTTCAGATTTTTTGAAAAGGCCTAGGTGATATTTTCTCACAGTGTCTTACATTTGTGACAAAGTCGGGAATTTACAAAACAGACTATCGCGGCTTCAGATGGCTTAGCTATAGGCCTAACTGATATTCAGATTAGTAATAGATGAATAAAAACGTTGACTTAAGTTTTCCTCTGCTTAGGCCTATATAAAGCCCAGTTATTCATATGGCTTTACTACCGGTATAGCTATGGCTTCATTCAGTGCTTCACGAAAGTTAACCATATCGGCATGTACTGTGTGCGCTGTGAATGTAGATAATATCTGCGGTAACAAAGAGAATCACTTACAGTCGGCGTAGGCCTATCGTTATGATGATCATTTAGGGTAAATAAGCACATCTAATAACTAACCTTTGAAATAATACATTCATTCGACGTCAGTCGCGCTTGCCAGGCGTCCACGGCTACGCCCTGCCGAGTGCTGGCCGTCTATAACTGCATGATACACGTCAATGCAGTAGAGCGTGTTACGCCACGCTAAGGACAATGTCCGCGGATTTGATCCATACTGCATTTTCGGCATCTATCGGCATTAAAAAGAAAAAAAAGCAAGAGTAGGGAGGAATTTGTAGCGCCCCCCCCCCCCCTCATCCGCGCTTGGCAAGCAGTACTTTATTTTTTAAGGTAAATGAGGCAGTTCATTTTTTTTCACTGATTTTGAGACGTACATCATTTTTTTAATGCATAGCCCCGCCCCCTAAGATTCTAATGGTTGATCGCTAAATCCACGGAAGATATGTGTACACAGTCGATACACGTAGACCTGAATTTTGTCAACAAAGCTCTGATCGCTAACAAAGTCAAAATGCCTCAATGAAGTGTTCCACAGGCTCATTTTAACCACTCCAATGCCAAAGATTACATCCGATTTTTCAATGTTTTATGAAAAATTCGATTGAAGGCAATACACCAAAGATTTTTTAGACCAAAGAGATTATGAACATTTTTATATCAGGCAGGCCTACCATGCAGGAAACCTACACAGCCCACCCTTATGGCCAGCAACATTAAAATCGACCATGACCGTATCAAAAAAGAAACACTCAAATGCGTGAGATGGGCGTGAAGACACAGGTTAAACAAGACACTTGTTTATCCATCCATCCATCTATCCATCCATCCATCCATCCATCCAACAAAACCTCCATACAGGGATATAATAATGCATGTATATGATGAGTGGGATGTGTTGTTGCTATCATTCCAGCTTAACTTAGCTCTTGTATTGGACAGTAAAACAAATTGATCTCATCTCTCGGAGAACTCCTGATTTATCTTGTCTCTATATTGCAATGTAACTAAAGCACTTATCATCTTCCTTTCTGACCGTGTACTATTGGCACCTATATAATCTTGACCACAATTCCTGGTCGTTCATTCTTTCTCTTGAAGGTACATGGTGGTAACTCAGTTTGAAACTACATATGCTCGGCGTGCGATGCCCTGTTTTGACGAGCCCTCATTCAAAGCCACATTTAATGTGTCAGTTATCAGGAAAAGGAACTACACAGCTTTGTCCAATATGCCTCGCATAGCTACAAAAGAGCGGTGAGATGTAAATGTTACTGTGGTCGCCCCTGTATAGAAGGCAGATATATGTTCTGCGAGAAGCAGACACTGCCCCGTAGGCTGTTTATTAAAACCTCTTGAGAACATTTTCATGAACTTAATGGTTGCAGGTGCATCGTGACATGTATATCACAGCTAAAAATCGTAGTGTGCCTAAGTTAATATATGAACGAAGAATATATCTAATATATCTTTTTGTTAATAGAACGCTGTCTTCAGCTATTTTCGTGGTTTCATTTATACGCTGTTCACGTATACTTCCTTGATTAAACATTAGATTATACCATATCTTGCATCTTATATTTGAAACAAGAGGTTCGTGAGCTTGGTGCTATGTTCATTTGTGACGGATTATATTAATAGAGATTCAAAACAAGAAAAGGTTAGGTGAATTAATGTTTTCATTGATAAGGAGGCCAAACATTGTCGTCAAACTGTAGATGGCGCCACCAGGATCATCACCCAATCGCGATGTTGGACGCCTCCGCAATCAAACCAAATTTCATTGAAAATTCACTAAAATGTTCACATGCCAGAGTGCTCAAAAGATTATTTGCATTTTGATCCCTAAATTCATAGAAGCCATATGACCTTGATTTTCTTCTGAGATTAAAAAATCATTTTGTTAAAAATTTGTGCCTCGAGTCGAACTTTCGGCTTTCCATCGATGGTCCTTGTTTGTTTGTTCGTTTTTTTAAATCGGTAAATAATTTTTGAGATGCTAAAGAAAATGGTACAGTTCCACAAGTGTCACATTTCTGAATAATTAGGTCACGGTGACCCCAAACAAGGTCATCAGTTTTATGTAACATATATTCAAATGAAATATTGACCTGCGGCCACATTCACAAAAAATTTTTATCTGATAAGAAATTTGCGATCCAAATTAAAGTCAACCTGTTTGAATCCCACGTTCCCTAATCTTGGGTTGCGTGAACAATTTTATGCCTATTGTACAAAACATATGATTTAACTTTTCAGGATTAGGTCTAAATCTTAATTTGATTCATATTTTGATCCAGCTTCAAAGATACAGTATTGGATTAAACTAAGACTAAGTTAATAAAAAATGAAAATGATGAAAGCAGTGGTAGTATTGTAGCCCAGAACACATATTGTTTATTCTTGAAAATGTTGATTCCTTTCTCAAGCCAAGGATAAAGTAGTTCAGATTGAAAGATAATATAATGTTGGATAGAATTTGCAATGTTTAGATTAATTATTTTTATGGTATTGCATTTTATTTTGTTCAACATGTTTTGGCTCATAATTTCTGGCAAATTATAGGAGGCGCTACTAATATCATGCGATCACCATTTGGACTTCTCGACTTCCATTAAAGTCCGTTATAATTTGTAATTCTAGAAAGTTCACAATATTTTCACATTTTGATCCTATATAGTTCCGTAAAACTGTATCTGGGGCAATAAGAACCATAAGCAATCCGGATGTTGACCTCCACAATAACACCAAATTTTTGTTAAGATTCACGACTAATTTCACTTACCCAAGTGCTCACATGTTCATTACATTTTGGCCCCTATATTCATGGTGACAAATGTCGTTGACCTTCATCTCCGATTGAAAATGACTATGTTTAAAATTTGTTCTTAGAGTTTCACTTTCCATGGATGTTTTTTTTTCCAAATCGATTAATTTTGGACTTACTAAGGAAAAATAGCACAGTTATACAGATAATGTATTTCAAATTAATTAGGTCTAATGAATGACTCAAGAAGTAGTCACCATGTCGAGCTTTAAACATGCATTTATACGAAATGTTGACTTCGAGGATAGATTCTTTTTTTAACATTAATGTGCAGGCTACGCTTTATCATCACCAAATCACTCAACTTGACGGGCCTAATTTCGAGGTATTGAATTTTATCTTGTTCATCACATTTTGGCTCATAATTTCTGTCAAACTGGGAAGTGGTGCCCCTGGTATGATATGCAACCGACAGTGTGACTTCGTCAACAATTTGACCAAATTTCATGAAAATTCATAATAGAAGATAGGTGGTGAAAGATTCACAAGATGTTCACATTTTGACTCATATATTACATAACACTGAACGCAGGGCCACCTGTATCTAACTTAACCGACCTTTTTTTTTACACTTTTTAAGTCCTGAATGTTGTATGGGGCTAAACTGAAAAAAGTGGCGTGTATCGCGTTCACAGGCAAACAGTTCCCTGGCGGAAGGACGACATGAAAGACGCGTTAGTCAGTAGAGCTGAAGAAAAAGTATCTGAACATATATTTATTTTTGAATTGATATCAGAATCTTGACGATGTTTGTATTATTTTAGAGATAAGGAGTGGGTAATAGATATATTCGATACGAGTGTCTACATGTCTACATATTTACTTGCAATTGTCGTAAGTGATCACATTTATAGGGAGCATCGTACGGTGAGGGGAACTTATGTGAGTGTGCAGATATGCTTTATAGTTTATTTGATTTTCAACACTAACAATATGATAAAGGTCTCTTACTTTTTCACCTGGCACGTGCTGCATTTTTTAACAATACAGAGTGTATAATTACGATCGTAGAGAGTTATTAAATATATCGAATGACAAAGGCGTTGTGAACACCAAAAAGGTTGAAAAAATATCACGACAAAAATACTGAGTAGATCTGCAACGAATGTAATTCTTTGTAAGTTCATGATTTGTCTATCGTATTTTTTTCGAGGGAAGTATAATACCTTGACCCAATTTACCCTTATAAATGCTCTATTCATGAGTATGAATGTAATTTATACTGTATGTATTCCTATTCCTATTCATGTTAATACTATTTCACTTTTTCCTTTAGAGTCGAGTGTGGGCTAGGCGAGATTACATTGACCAAGTGGAATTCGCCTTGAATTTATCAGGAACCATGATCGAAATTTTTGAAAATTATACGGGAATTTTATATCCATTACCTAAAATAGGTACTGTATTTCCCAAAATATTAATGTTGAGCGCATAAAGGTTTTATACAACTGTTGTTTACATAAATTAGAGGTGCATTGTACCTTTTCTACCGATATATAAAAAATTTACACAGATTATTATGCTAAAACATATAAATTAATAAATTAAATATCTTATTCAATCCTAAAGTAAAACTAAAACGCGAAGACTCACGGGATGTGTTACAGTTGCGATAGGTACCCATCATCACACCAACACTGTTGTTTGCATTCACAGCAGCATATTTTTTTCCATAAAAATATAATGTTCTGTAAGACGACCGTGGTGGTGTGTGAACTTTGGATAAGCCTGGTGAATATTATAATTGTAATAATATTGATCCTGTTGTGTTGTACATTTACATTTGCTTATTTCTGTAGTGGCACAAAACCATCAATGTGAAAATGATACGGGTAGTAGCATTTTGACATAAAATTTAGTGGAAATAAAAACTTGTGTTGAAATACTATATCCAAGATAGTGAGAGTAAAGCTTCAGTTAAAATGTTTCAAAGTGAAACGCAAGCACATTATTTTATACACGTGAAAATAAGTGCAGTTATCTCAAGTGATTGATGCATCAGAAGGTAACAAGACCAAGATTGAATATGTGAAGAGCCCAAATACCAACAGAGAATATACATATATATATATATATATATGTATATATATATATATATATATATATATATATATATATATATATATATATATATATATATATATATATATATATATATGTTTATATATATAATAATAATAGATCACTTTGCTGTCCCCTCGAAATATTTCTCTGGCGTGGCGATGGAAAACTGGGGATTGATTTTGTACGCGGAGGACGAATTGCTTTACAATCCTCGATACACTACTACCCGCTGGAAAAGTCATGTTGCACAGACGATGAGTCACGAATTAGCCCATCAGGTAGGCTCATATATCAGGTAGGTTCATATATATGTAAAGTTCTGACATATTATACAAAGCACTAACTAGCCAATCTGTCAATTTTTTTTCCATCAAAAGTCCAAATATCCCCTAAATGTGTCGTACTGTCTTGTATGTTCAATGTTTGTTTGTTTATGACCAATTATGTAAAAACCCACCGGTACTTTCGGACCTGTATCCATTATCGGAGCAACCTTCTCTACTTAGCTCCAACTTTGACTCAGTGGGGGCTCTTGGCTTGTATGCCCAGTGCTGCTACTTAATTCATAGCCTGGGGGCGAGTTCAATGCCTGATGCAATATCACTATTCTTTGGCCCACTGCCGCCAACAATTGGCAATTTCAAGGCATTCTGTTTACATTTTTGGGGAATGCTCACGCTGGAATGTCCCATTATACATTTTACATTGCATTATTTCAACAAATTAACCTTCTGTTAACACTAATCACACATATATTTTGGATACTACCTCTTCAAATAGTACAGAAAAGCATGACCCATATTCATAAATTTTAAAACCAACATGGGCGCAAAGATATCCACTTGGGACTAACCCACGGACTTGGTTGCCATTTTGAAAATTCTGGATTCAGCACCCAATAGTTTGTAAATGAGGACAGTATTGGGACGATCGGGGGGGGGTATAATATATGAAACCAAAAGTACATATTTTGCAAATATTTCAGAGCATCAATAATTGTTTGATATTTGGTGTGGCGGCAATTCTCTTTGATATCGAAATAAGATGTATTTTTGTGCGACTGTCTTGCAATGCATTGCACAATGTCCAAAATAGCGCTCACCAGAACGTGCATTATTTGTTGGTTCAAGGTAACGTATCGCCTTTGGATTTGAAACTAACGATGATAACTGCTTCAGACACAACCGAGTGGACAGATCAAGGTTAATATAGTACGTCATGTTTTAAAAGTATGCTAACGACCAGAGAACAGATACTTGGAACCTTGCTAAATATTATGATCACAATCACTGATCAACTGTGGCTATGCTAGGTTTGTCAGGGATTTTTCAAAAAGTCATCTTATATGTACAAATCATACACCATTGGAAAGGTATTGGAACCAGAAACATACATATATATATATATATATATATATATATCAAGGATCACAATTTTGGAAAAGCGGCGTTTTTCTGACATTTTTCCACGTTCTTGTTATAAATTAATGATTCTAAAACTATAGCACATCTACCTACATGTTTTATATAATGGAATTGTTAATTTCAGGAAACTTTTGGAATATAATTTAAATTTATGTAGGTAAACTAGTAAAAAAGATACAGGGGTCAAAGTTAATCCTAAAAATGAAACGTTATCTTGATTTTCAGTAGCGTGAAACCTCAATATAATGACACCATTTGTTCTTTGAAATTGTAGCACTTTTCTGCATTCTTGTAACACTTTGGTGTTACTTTGTTACAGCATGCCCACCCCTGTCTCAAAATGTGGCATTCCTATTATATTTTTCCCCTCTACACAGGCCACCAAGGCTGTTTGGCAACATGGAAATTTCAAAGTCCTAATGACCTTGGCCTTTTACCTTTATGTGTCACACGTAAATTGCGAAAACCTGCAGTGTTGCAATATCTACAATTTAAGCCCGACATGACTAAAATTGGAAAAAAATTAACCAAGTTATGGCTAGAAGAAAATTAAAAAGCGCAAACACATTGACTCTTGACTCTCAGAGGTCACATGTAAATTACAAAGAAAAAATGTACAGTGTTACAATATCTACAATTCGAGCCCAACATGAACCAAATCAGATGAAAATTGACCAAGTTATGCTTATATGAAACGTTCAAAGTCCAAATAACCTTGATCTTTGGCTTTTACGGGTCTCGTGTATATAATAAAAATGTGCTCGACGTTTTGACCTTTAGAGGTCACATGTAAATAACAAAAATGTGCAGCGTTACATAGCAACAAGTTGAACTCAAGATGATCAAAATTGGATAAAAATTGGCCAATTTATGACCAGAAGAAAATTTCAAATGGCACAATGACCTTGGTGTTTAACCTTTAGAGGTTACAAATAAATTAGAAAAATGTGCAGTGCTACATGGATCCAAATTGACCAAGTGATGGCTAGATGAAAATGGAAAGGTCCAAATGACCTTGACTCTTGAACTTAAAGGTTACATTTGGATTACAAAAACGTGCAGTGTTGCAATACCTGCAATTTGGGTACAGCATGGTTGGAATTGGATGAAAATTTAAAGAGTTATGGCTGGATGAAAATTTCCAAGGTTCAAGTGACTTAACGTTTGACCTTTAGATGTCATACGTAAATTACAAACATATGCAGTGTTACAATAGCTTTAATTTTAGTCCAAACTAAGGAAAATTGGATAAAATGTGACCATGTTATGGCAAGCAGACAATTTCCAGTGGCAAAATGACGTTGATCTTTGACCTTAGATGTCACATGTAACTCTCAAAAAAAAAGGAAAATGTGCAGTGTTGCAATATCTACAATTTGAGTTTAACATGATTAAAATTGACCAAGTGATGGCCAGATAAAACTTTCAAAGGGCCCAGTGACCTTTACCTTTGACCTTTAGTGGTCACATGTAAATCACAAAAATTCCAGTGTTACAATACCTACAATTAGGGTCTAACATGTTAAAACTGGATGAAAATTGAAAGAGTTATAGCTGGATTAAAACTTTAAAGGTCAAAATGACCTTGACCTTTGACCTTTAGAGGTCACATGTAAGTTACATAAATGTGCAGTGTTACAAGTGGATAAAATTGACAGAGTTACGGTTAGAGGAATATTTCAACTGGCAAAATGACATTGACGTTTGACCTTTAGACGTCACATATTGACCTTTGACCTTTAAAGGTCACATATAAATTGCAAAAATGTGCAGTGTTGCAGTACCTACAATTTGGGCCAACATGGTTACAATTGGATGAAAATTGAATGCCTTATGCCTCGATGAAAATTTTAATGGTCCAAATGACCTTGATCTTTGGACTTTAGAGGTCATATGTGAATTACGAAAATATGCAGTGTTACAATATCTTCAATTTAAACCCAACATGATCAAAATTGGATAATATTGGCCGATATATGGATTGAAGAAAATTTTAAAAGGCATAGTGACCGTGACCTTTGACCTTTGGAGGTCAAACGTGAATTACAAAAAAATGTGCAATGTTACAAACATATGAATTGACGTTGAATTGGTTACCTGTACCTTTAATAGTTTTGAATATATTCAAGATTTATATTTTAAAATGGCCCTAATCTGCATAATTTTTAAGACCGCTGAACCTCTTTACAGGCTCAAGATTTCATGTATGGAAGTACAACCATGCCAAGTTTGGCATTTCTACTTATATTTTCAAATGAGATGTCGGACAAATTTGCCAGTAAAGAGAGAAAGAAAGAAAGAAAGAAAGAAAGAAAGAAAGAAAGAAAGAAAGAAAGAAAGAAAGAAAGAAAGAAAGAAAAAGGAGAGAAAGAAACAAAGAAACAAAGAAAGAAAGAAAGAAAATCTCCTTCTGCGTTAAGGAGGTAGAAAACCTTATCACTATCTGAAATGCAATTGGGTAAGTTGAAACATTCTAAACAAAATGAAATATGAGAAGCCTACCTAAATAAGTTAACATGGACCTCATTAATCTGCAAGACCTGTCTGCCATTTAAATGTAACAATAGAGTATTCTACAGAATGTATTTGATGATTCAGGACCTGGACTCTAACATGTTGGAACTCTGCCCAGTCTCTCCGGACATTAATTTTTCTTCATTCTTGAAATTTGAATCCTTATGTCTGCAAATCTTTATTGTATGTTTGTGTATTACTGGATGTATGCGCGTGTAAATAAGTCTGCATGTGTGTGAACATAAATGATAGTTGACTATAACCCACCAGTAAATATTGCATCCGACTCTAGAGGTAGGTTGAAAGTGTTTTAGGGGCAGCTTAAACCTGTCCCATCTAACGCCAGGGGTAGATTGAAATCGCTTCATCTAACCACAGAGGCAAGTAGAAACATATTCCGTATTACCCTTGGACAAGCTGAAAATACGCCAGAGTTGAAGCATGTTTCAAACTCCCCTTGCGCTATGTCTTAACTCACCCCTGTGACTGTTAATGTGCATTTATCCATACTGTAGGAATACACATCAACTAATCACTGAACGCTTTGTGGTGTTACTCTCTGCCTGCTAGGGATTTCATACTGGGTAACTTAACTGAATATTTTATTCTGTAAAGAATGTGACAAAAAAATTTAGATAAACACTCACTGGAGAGGGAGAAAAACAAACATTGCGATCCCAATCAAACACATAATTTGATACCAAAGTAAGCTTTACAAGGCAAAGTGGGCTAAGAACCAAAGGTACTAACCACAAGTTCAAACATTGAAAATAGATTTATGGGGAGCAGTTGCCATCATATCGGGCATCATTACATGCGGAAGCATCAAAATGTGCATAGTTGTATCTCTATGAACGAAGGCTTGTCTTTTCACAGAGAAAAGTGAAGTTGTTGAAATCGTTATGCATATTAGTGACATTCGAACTTAGAAATGTCGAATATCTTCAAAACTATGCTAAAATGTCAATTGAACCTCCGTTAAGAACTTATGGAGCACTGCACATCCAAACCTATTGTGCTCAAATGAAAAAAATAATTTGATAATGCTAATTAGGAACAACTTTAATTTCAAATATTAGGCATGTTCAAATTTATAGTGGACATCAATGTGTTTATATGAATGGTGACAAAATCTTGACTATGCCAGGTAAGGTTATTTTAACTTAATTTAAAAGTGTTAAGACAGAAATGACTTCCCAGCTTTTGTATACAACTGTTGTGAACTTGGCGGATATTGAAAAAAAAAAACTCGGAAAATTTATCTTAACGAGCTGTGAAAATTGGTGCATGCCGAATTTAAAACCTGATCACTAGCTAAATATGTCACAGTTCTAACTGTATTACTTTGAACACACACTGATAGATTCACCCAGGCGTAAACCTTTTTTTTAAATTATTCTCTTAGCTGTTTATCATGAAGCGGCAATGTAATATTTAAGTGTGGAAACATAAATAAGACAGCACTCCACAATGTACTCAAGTGATATATATATGTGCACACACACACACACACACACACACACACACATATATATATATATATATATATATATATATATATATATATATATATATGTATATATATATATATATGTATATATATACTTGAGAAGGTGACTCGGCTTGCTATGCTAGAGTATTTTAATCTTCTTTCGAGTTTGATATTTCAATAAGGCATAGCCATGGATGTTCGGAGAAGCAGCATAGCCCTCCTTGTTTGGTAACCATTATCGGAAGACTTTGCTGGTTCCAGGTGTCCGTTCTCTGAGTTACCAGGGCAAACGGTAGTTACAGTCCTTTGAAGCATGACTTATAACCTTAACTTTAATCTGACTGCTGGGTTGTGTCTGAAACAGTTATCATCGTCAGTTACAAATCCAAATGCGACATGATATCTCGAGCCGGCAAATAATGCACCATTTGAGCATGGTGCAATGCATGGGGAGACAGGAGCACAAAAATACATCTGATTTTAATATCAAAGTGACTTGTGGCCACAGCATATATCATATTATTATTGATGCTCTTAAATATCTGCAAAATTTATATTTTTGGTTTCATATATTGTATCTCCCTCCCGCAAGATCGTCCCAATACTATCCTATTTACAAACCATTGGGCGTGGAATCCACAATTTTCAACTTGGCAGCCAAGTCCATGGGTATGTCCTGATTGGATATTTTGAACAGGCAGTATCCAAAAAATGTGTGATTAGTGTCAACGGAAGGTTAATTTGTCGAATGCATGTAATGCAAAATATGTAAAGGGACTTTTCCTGTGTAAGCATCACCTAAAAATGTGAATACAATGCCTTGAAATTACCAGTTGTTGGCGGCGGTGGGCCCAAG
>CAXHWN010002734.1:0-14000 GCA_964020975.1 Hermodice carunculata | reverse complement strand
GTAAAGTGAAATATAGTGAAAGTTGCCAGATTTTATTTGTAAATCAGTCTTGCACAATATTATGTTCTTAAATTTTTTGAAAAATTGCAAATTAGAAGAAAAAGTCCTTCTCAAAATTTAATATAGTTTTTGGAAAATGCAAAAATATTGAGAAAGTAATGGTTATGGCTATTTTAGTTTTGGGATATGGGTGATAAAAGTACGTGAAGCATTAGTGCTTTTTGGTTTTCACAATTAATCATGAAATGAGTGTATGGCACAAAATTTTTGATTTCGAGTTCACGTATAATGCTGCAAAAGCTTCTTAATTGTAAATCAACACAGTGTGTAAAAAATCAATTGGGGAGTACTATTTGGAAAATCTTAGTTCGACAAAAGTAGGAAAAAATGAACTACAGAATGTTAGGTTTTCAGCATCCTCCTCCCTTCGCAACAGTTGAGACAAGCACACTTTGCCCTACTTGAATGTGAATATCACTCCGCAACTTTCCACAGTTGACACAATTATAGCTGGGCTGTGACCTGATGTAGAGAGGGCCGCACGGTAGAGAAGGTCGGGGGGGGGGGGTAGTGATGCTAGTTTGTCAATGTTTAATACTCGTGAAAGAGTTTTTATCTTTTCTCGGTGAAGTGTGAAAACCTTAAGAAAAGCGTAGTTGATATTTTTATATGTATAATTTCATGACTCATTACAGCGTATTTATTTTATTTGGTGACATGCGTTAGTCCCGTTGGGAAGCCCCTCGCCTCTGGTTTCCGCAATCGCATACATGCTGGTAACTTTCCCTTAGAACTGGGAACAAGTAGCTGTATGATAAGGCACAGCATGCAGTCCAGTTTTATCATTGATTAACAATTAATTGGAGAGGTATTCAATTAGTGACCCTGTACCAGACAATAATTAATAATTATTTATCAGGAAAACTTACCCTTTACAGCGGGGGCACCCACGGAACGGGGAAAATTCCATGATGCGTCCAAAATGTATACAAATAATCAGGCATCCTTATTATCAATCAAATAATCTTTGTATGTTAAAATAAGTATAGTATCTATAAGTAATAATTTATTTCCTCCGCACCATAACTAAAGATAAACCACTCACAGGGACAAAACTCTAGAAAGCGTAAGGACATGTACATTACATGTATACAATGCGGAACATATAGCTTCATTATCAAGACAAATCAGGTATTACCACAGTATGAATGTAAAAGTCAGTTACAAAATTTTCAATTCACCACTATTACATACTCTTAGAGATGTAGGTTTGTACATGGGGGACCCCCACCCCCCGCATAGTGACGGGGGGAGGGGGGGCAAAGCCGCGCAGACATCACAAGTACGCCGCAGTGTAGCCCGGCTCTGCTGGTTTAATTCGTCAAGAGAGCACCATCACGTGTTATTTTGTGGCGTTACCGAACTTCCCTACACAATTGTATTTAATATATACATTGGAGGAGGTCTATTTACAAGAGGTACATGTAGAACGATCATATAATCTGTCATTCCGAGAAGTCATTAAGTGACTGTCTCCCGTCATGCCAAGCTTCAACCAAATATGTTTTACATGTTTGGTCAAATAATTCACCAATAACCTATCCAAGATCATATGCGTGCTCGCCAAGTAACCAACATAACTTATTTTTCAGCGCGGAGGCGGAAAAACGCTGCCATGCCTGTTTACAATTCTCATTTAGAAAGCTGATTTCCAAATTTCTCTATGCCTCTAACCTGATATCATTTAGTGCTGGTCAGACAAATAGAAAATGTGCTAAATCGTGTCTACTATCTTTACGCAAAGGACATCTTCCATCTGATAAAACCCATCTTCCAGATCTTCCGCTACACCCAGACACCCAGTGCGGGCCAAAAATTTTAATCGTGCACCGGCAAAGTTATTTACATCAAACAGGCACCGAAAGAGGACCGTTTAAACATTTGATAACATCTTAAAGACTTTTTCACGTCTACTTTCTGAAAAAAAAGTGTAATTTATTTGCTTCTAACGATAATTTTAAAAAGCACCTCAGCCATTCGGGATTCCTTGATTCCAGGGCACGATCCATAGCTACCTTAATTTCGTCAACATATGGCCAAATCTTTGCAGGTTTGTCATCATTTCTTTCCAGAAGAGTGTCAAAAATTTGTTTACATAACTGTGTGTCTGGCATCTCAAATTTCATTCGGTGGAACTATTTAATCCTAATGCGATCCAGAATCAGTTTAAGGGGGAGCCATCCTGGTTCACCAAGGGTAGCCACCGCAGCAGGTGAAGTGTTGACCTGAAGTATTGCTTTGGCTATGGTGTATCGAATGGACTTCAGAGAGGCCTCAGACTCTTTAGCATTGCATAACCACACTGCACCGCCATGAGTAAGCGACAGAAGAATAATACTTTTCCATATGCAATTTCCGAAGCCAATACAGCTAACATTATCGTGAGAAGACATACTGCATAAGTATCCTGAGTAAACGAGAACCTTTTGTCGCTACTATATCTTTCACGTGTGCCGTATCTGTTAGACAATTCGTCATAAAAATGTCCAAATATTTATACGATTTGCATTCAGATATATATATTTATATATATATATACATCTCCAAGTTTCCAATTTTTTGCAAAATCTGCACGCTTACCCACTACCATGACTTTAGATTTGTTGGCATTAAACTCCATTACCCATTTTCTACGAAAACATGTGCAATATTTAACATACAAATTAATTAGTCCTCACTGTCTGCAGTCATTACAATACTGTCAGCATATGAAAGGCATGAGATATGTCCGTCCCCATAGGGCACCCCAAGATTTTTTTCAAACATATCAACCGTATCTAACATAACTAGAGAAAACAGCGTAAAAGAATGCATCATTGTTTTATCCCATAAAAGACATCAAACCATCAACATTCTCGGCGGCCAAATATTACTTTACTTTCCACTTTGTCAGAGAGTAGTTTTGTCAAACACCATGCTTTTCCCTGAATTCCCCTTTTCATAACATTAAGAAGAGTAGTTCCCTATTAACTGTGTCAAATGCCTTCGAAATATCAAGGAAGGATAGTCATGTCTTTTGTTTGTTAGCTTTCCTTATGCTACATAACCCCTGAGCACAAATACTTGATCTTCCAATCTTCTGTGTTTTCTATCAGCTCCAAGGAGCTCCCTTAATATCCCTTCCCGCTCTAAATATTTCATAAACTGTCCCTACATTACTGATATGAACACTTTATACACAGAATAGGTAACAGTAATACCTCGGTAATTGGACAGTGTATCTTTTGGTACTTCCTTGTAAATAGGCTTTATATAGCCTTGAAACCATTGATCCGGGTACATTTCACAGGTTTTACAAAGATTGAACAGATCCACTAATGTAACAATTGATGAAGAGCCACCTTGTTTAAGGAATTCCTTTGGAATTTGGTCGACTCCGCAGGCTTTGCCGTTTTTCAGTTTTTGCACATAACTTATATTGTCGTAATGAATTTTAACGTCAGTACAGCCCGAAGTCTCACCTGTGTATCTGAAAAGATTATTCACCTGAGTTTTCAAATTATCCTTTACAATATCATTTTGCATACCATTCCTGGAACCAACGTGTTTCCAATATTTCCCAAGTACTTTGCATATTTCTTTGGGGTCCTCACTAGTGCGGATATTGTCAGCCGGATCAATAATTCTAAGAGGGTAGACGTTGTTCTTGTTCAAGCGTTCAAGCATCCGCCAGTAGGATTTTGCATCTTTAGACCTTTTACTAGAATTTCGGATGATTACATATATCTTATTGTTTACCCTTTTAATTTTAATTTTATCCTGTATTTTACGTTACATAATCCTCCATAGTACCTGTAAGAAATCTGGATCACTCTCATCACTCTTCTTTGCCCAGTTCCCATACAAACGGTTTGCCTCTTTTCGGCACTTAATGAAACTACGAATATCAGCATCTACCTTATACTTCACCTTGCTGGAACATTTTACCTTGCCAATACATTGCTTGCCAACTTCCGTTAAAATGTCTATTAGGTTTAACCAGACTTCATTTACCATTTGGAATGCATTACAGTTCCATCGGGCTAGACATTTACTCAACTCGTCTTTAAACATGGTCCAGTTTGAACATTTAGTTATGTTCCATTTATAATGCTGTACTTTTGGATGTGTTGTCTGACAGTGATATTCATTGAACCTACCTTGAAAAACAACTGTATTATGATCACTACCTATGTCATATAGTCCTAACTCGTCCATTATTATCATGTTTACACTATTTACCAAACCAGTCGTTGCCAAGGCATAATCAAGTACTGATTTCAGGGGTCCACGCTGCCATGTATAGTATCCTGTCCGTCCAATTACCCTCTCTGAAACTCTTAACCGGGAACGACTTTTCACCTTTTACAAGCGCAAAGGTAACATAGCTGTCAATGCCCTCCATTGTTCAATGAAATCGTATTTTTCAAAAATTCGCACTGAACTCGATTCAAAAGATATTAATCCCAAGAAATGATGGAACCTTAATAAAAGTCTACTTGGCTCCAAGCTTCACCAATCGAAGAAAATGATACAGTTATTTCTAGTAGTGTGGACAAATGTGAAATCTTCAATAAATATTTTGCCAAAACCAAGGTAAATCATCTCATGAAGATAATCCTATACCATTGCCTGTGTTCTTCTACCGTACTAAGGCTCGTTTAAACTCTTTTTCAAGTTGATGAGATTAGTGTGAAAAAAGTTTTACAATCATTAAGGACTAGCTCCGCAACTGGTTCTGATGGCATCGGAAACATGATTTTGAAGAATGCCGCTCCCGGTATCAGCCCTTCCCTCACCAAACTATTTAACCATTCCCTGCGCACCTCCTGCTTTCCGGCTTCTTGGAAAAAGTGTAATGTATGTCCAGTGTTAAAAAAAGAACGACAAGCAAACAAAAAGCAATTACACAGACCCACCTCATTGCTCTGCAATGTCTCTAAAGGTTTTGAACGCATAATTTATAATGTCTTGTATGAGTACTTCGTGTGTTATGAACTATTGACCTCTAGAAATTTCAGGTTTCGGTCAAACGACTCAACAATAAATCAACTTCTCAAAACCCTTCATGACATATATAATGGCCTTGCACTGCAAAAGGAAGCCAGAATAGTTTTCCTTAATATCAGCAAAGCGTTCGACCGTGTCTGGCACGAAGTTCTACTTCTTAAATTAAGGCAGCTCGGTATCGAGGAGCCGCTCCTGAAAGTTATCAGTAGCTATATAACCAATCGTCATCAGTGTGTAGCGATCGGTAGGTAAACGTCATCTATGCTTCCAATTGAGGCAAGGGTTCCCCAGGGCTCTATCCTGGGGCCTCTACTGTTCTTAGTTTCCATAAATCATATTACTGTTGGCATCTCTTGTGACATCAAACTGTTCGCTGATGACACCGGCATATTAGGGATCATATTTGACCCTGTCACTTCTGGTAGACATATAAATACTGACCTTGAAAGAATCTTTGTTTGGGGCGAACAGTGGAAAGTTACATTAAATGCAACTAAGTCTCCAGCCCTCTTGTTTTCAGCTAAACAAAACAAACCTCATCATTCACCTTTATTCCTTGGCGAATCTTTATTCCCGGAAGGCTTAAATCATACCCATCTGGGAATCACCCTTTGTCATAATTTGAAATGGAATGCTCACATTACTAGAATCGTTGACAAAGCGAGGAAACGCATAACTTTATTTTTTAGACTTAAATATAGATTATCGCGTAACACCTTAGTCAGACTATACAAAGCCATGATACGCCCTATCCTGGACTATGGATGCGTCATATTTGATCATTGCACGGTGGACCTGACAAATTCACTTGAATCTGTTCAGTATGAAGCGACACGCGTTTGTTTGGTGCACTTAAACGTTCTGTTCGTCATTTACTTCTTAATGAATTAGGTTGGCCAACTTTGGGCAGAAGATACAAATATCATTAACTGATTCTAATTTACAAAATGGTCAACAGGCTGACCCCCGCTTATCTTACAGATATGCTCCCACTTGATGCCGTTCATCCAACCTTCCAACGTCGCAACCGCCGGAGTTTGAGACAAATATAGTTTACATCCAATTGTTATGGTAATTCTTTCATTCCCTCTACTATTAAACTTTGGAACGACCTTCCGGACGATATAAGGGAATCCACTTCACTTGCTCATATCAAATCTAAATTGAAAAGTACTGTTTTGTCCTTTGATGTTGCCGCAGGTCGCTACTCGCACGGCAAAAGATTTCCTAATATTATACATACACAACTACGTTTGGATTGTTGTCGTCTTAATTCTAATCTTCATAGACTAAATATTCTTCCGTCTGCTGTATATAATTGCTCATACCCCAATGAGAGTACATATCATTTCTTCCTCTAATGCCCCGTTTTCCTACCATAGAGTATCCTTGTTGAGAACAGTATGCAATATTTTGGCACCGGGAGTCAATCCAAACCTAGTTATTCACTTATTAGGGGACATAGTGCTTACTTATCTGACACATGGTAATGACAATCTTTCGTCAAGTGACAACTTAGATATTTTTGATTCTGTCCAAAACTTTATTATAGATAGAAGACGGCTTATACCTTGAGTTGGTACGAGATGAATATCATGTTAATATACTGACCAATTTATTTGTCTTCGGATGTTGTTCTGTCCTGTGTGTTTTGTAAATATGATTGTGTGTCTCTCTGTGTCTGGAGAGCCATCCATTTAGTATTATTGTACTACTTGGCAATCCAGATGACATAAATATGTTTGAAATAAAAAAAATCCTGTTCGAGATTCCTGACAATTAGGTACTGTCATGTCCTAAACGCCGGCTAAATGAGAGAGTAAATCCCCATTATGACTACGCTTTCTCGGATTTCCGAAATCCGGAATGGTCCTATTAAAATTCCCCCAAAGCAAAAACTCAAATACTGATGCCTTCAAGGATCCAAGATTTTCTATTAATTCTGCTGCGAGATTTTCACTGGTCTCCCTATCAACACCGTCATTTGGGAAGTAAACCAGCCCTATCATTAGGGCATCTTGTCTATTCCGGAATTTGATTGATATACATAATCTTTCAAAGTTATCTTTTCGCGAATTTAATACGCTTCCATCACATATGGTAACGTCAAAATGAACTAAAAACTCAAGACCACCTCCCGAGTTTTCATTGCTGTCTTTGAAAACTTTATCTGTCAGCTAGGATGTATGTTCTGAGCAACTCCGTCGTCTTGGTGAAATGTTTCTGCCATACAATATATTGGAAAAAATGTTCATTTTCCAAAAAATTTTGTGTTTCACTCCGCTTAACCACGCGTAGGTTTTGAACATTGCAGTAAGCTATGGTGAAACATTGAGCTTCTGTCTATTTTGGCTATTATGACCACCTCTACGATGTCGCGGTATCTTGGCTTGACATTTGACTTTCACGGCAATTTTATCTTGGCCTGTTTCCTATTCAGTCCTACAATATCTAAACTCATGTCCTTTTTTACCACAATCTGAACATGTTATCTTTGTACCCGAAATTGCATGTGCACATACTGATTTCGTATATCCGGGCACCCAACAATGGAAAAAAGTGGCTCGTGCGTCTTCACTATTTTCAAAGACCCTGACTGGGGACCCATTACTTTGATAGACTCGGATTTTTCGGTTTTTGCCCGTAACGTTGCTTCGGTCCTTTCCGCCAGTGCCGCGTGTCTCTTGCTTTTGACTGTGTTGTTTTCTGTGATGGTGGGTCACCTGCAAGTTTCCTTTACCTCTATTTTGTTTATTGCGATTGATACTGTTATTTGTGTTCCTGCGTTGGAAAATCAGGTGAGGTACATTCAGGCTTTGGATCAATTGTTTGGTTCCATAATCCGATAGGTGCAGACCGTCCGGCAGCAATGCAGCCTCATTGCCCATACTGTCTGCCAGACGCAATTTAGCGTCATTGTTAACGAATTGGCAATAACTTTCTTTGCACAAACTTTCAAGTTCCACATTGACAATTTGAAGATTTAGTTATGTTCCATTTATAGCGCGGGCAAATGCTCGAGATATTCACTGAGTTTGCCACGTTTTTTTGCACCTTTGACTAGAAGTTTGCTTGCCTCCTAAGCATCCCCCAGACTCGCTATTGCTTTCTTATGTGGGCGCCCGACGAGCGCCCACATAAGAAAGCAATAGCGAGTCTGGGGGATGCTTAGGAGGCAAGAAGTTTGCAGGCGCTGACAATTTAATCTTTGTCACCTACTTTTTGACAGTCATTGGATCCTACATGTAGAACCACGTGATCATATTTATTTCTTTTCTTTGGATATTGCATTGTTGATGTTATTCACTTTTGCCCCACCGATTGACTTCAGTGTTGTGCTTTGGTTATTGCTAGTACAGTCGCGGATTTTAATAATTTGCTTTGTCTACTATATGGATCTAGTAGACACCCCGTTGTCCTTATCAGCATAATAAGCATAATGCACATGCCAAGGAACAGATAAAAGCTTAACCTGGACCCCCTTATTGTATCGGACCTGGTCTTTCATCTACTACAGATGTCAAGCTATCCTGCCTCTAAAGCATTGTTTCCATCATTAGGTGGCGTTGGCATTCGTGGGCCCGCAATATTTTAATGAGGTATAGGGCTACTACGGTAGGTGTATTCACACGCCACTTATATTTCACGAAAAGTGTAAAGTGTCACCACAAATAGTTACTGGAAGCGTTAGTTTGGAATATTGTGGTCGTGAATATATATGTAAGTTGTGGGCCAAACTCGGTAAATCAAGCTTTAGCATTGATTTCATTTTCCTTAAAAATGAAGACCCCAGACACCGCCTCTAAATAATGACGCCTTTCAAGAGATACACCAATTTTGAGTATTAACTATTTTCTATATAATCTAATTAAAGACGGGCTAATATCACCGCCACACCCCCGTCAATCAACAACACTCGTTTTGCTTTTTTTCGGCGGGAAACACCAGCCTGGCCGGCCGGCCCTTCCTCCAGGCAAGGACACGCCCTAGGTTCCTCTGAAATATATCGTAAAAAAGTAATTCTAGTAAGTAAACACCGTAGTACAGAGTTTACTGCCTGCTCTTGTGGTATACTAAATTTTGGCTTCTTAAATGCAGTAAATTTAGCATTGGTAAGCAACTGTAAACACATGCGTAGCGGTGAATGGGTCGACAATCCGTCTTTTCGTTTGTTTCGTTATATTAATTATTGCTACTGGAGGTGTGGCCTATTCTATCGACACGGAGAGGCTGGTCTTGTGCATCTTTATTCTGTTGTGCGCCACGTGACCACCAGGCAAAATGTGGCAACCGCCTTGCGTTCCAGGGAGGTTTCAACAAGAGGGCTGTGTGAAGAGCCCATGCTCAGCTGATCTTGACATTCATCACACTTGCAGCTCTGTGAGCTTGGGAAAGGATCAAGGTCACCCATGTTCTGAGTAAGTCTGACCTTTATAGCAGAACACTAACATGTGCAACATCAAGGTTCAAGTAGTTCTCAAGTTATAATGAAGGGTAAAATTCATGTATGTTGCACTGTGACCCCAGAAACGAGGTCAAGGTCATTCAAGTACTGTCTAAGCATAACCTTCATACAGAAACATTAACATGTGCAGCATCACGGTACTAACTCAAAACGGAAATCAAGTTATCAAGTAAACAGTAAATTTCGAGTCAGTTGTACTGTGAATTAGCATTAGAATGCCCATTGACTTACACAGTAATCAATAGGAAAGCTGCATTGACCGATAAGTACCCGAATTGAAAATCCTTAAAAATCTGGAATCCAAAGCAGTGCCACTTAGTAAACAACTTTGTTTGACCCTTCCACAATAACATATCCATCACATTTTAGCTTAATCTGAGTGACGGTTCTGACAACAAGTGAAAAATAGTAAAACCATATATAATACATATAATATTTACATAATACAAAAAATTCATAAAAAAAAAGGAAAAAATTGCAGCGCCACCTGGTGAAAGAATTGGGAACAAGGTGTCCCTGGGAGTGTCTATGTACGATATCAAAGCAATTGGGTGAGCGGTTTCAGAGAAGAGTTTTTAAGGTTTGCCCCCGAAAAGAACAAAAATTTGGATAAAAAAATCAAAAGATCAATAGAGCTACCATTTGAATAAACTTGGTACAGATCCACCCAAGGCACATCTCCACCAAGTTTGAAGCAAATCTGGCCAAAATTATTTAAGTTATAACCATTACAAGCAATTCCCATGTTAAACTTTCGTATTAAAACTTTTGTAAAGACTTTTGAAAAAAATATCATAAAAATATCCAAAATTCATTGGAACATGACCATTGGAGCAAACCTTGTAGACACCCACCAAAGGCACATCCCCGCCAAGTTTGAAGTAAATCTGGATGACGGTTTTGGAGAAGAAGTCGAAAATAGCCATAACACACACGCACACACACACACACACACACACACACACACACACACACACACACACACACACACACACACACACACACACACAATTAGAAAAAATTAGCAGCGCCACCTGGTGAACAAATTAAGAACAAGGAGTCCCTAGGTGTCTTCCTGTGTTACATCAAAGCAATCGGGTAAGCGGTTTCGGAGCAAAAGATTTTTTAAGATTTGCCCAAAAAAAGGAACAAAAAAATTAATTACAAATCCCAAAACTACTGGAGCTTGACTATTTGAACAAACCTGGTAGAAACCCATACATTGCCACCAAGTTTGAAGTTATTCTGGCTGACGGTTTCGGAGAAGAAGTCGAAAATGTGAATTGTTGACGGACGACGGACGGACAACGGACGAAGGACCATAAGATAAGCTCAGCTGACTGACAAGTCATCTAAGCTAACAATGCGAGCTCGTGAATCGTTATCATGCATCACACTTTATCGACAATGTTATCTGAATAGACATGATTATTGACATAATTTCAATAATGCCGAGTAAGTTTGAAACATGGACGTAAATGAAACTGTTGAAATTTCCCGGGATGCATAAAAAGTTGCGTTATGCACAATGGCGCTCCCCATTTCTCAAAATGCAGAAAAAAGCTATTCGTATGATTTGTTGTAAAAAATATAATGCTCACACAGATCCACTATTTAAAAGTCTTAGCCTCCTGAAAATAAATGATTTTTTACTCTATCAAAATTCAAATTTTTCCAAAAATTTGTTAACAATGAACTACCTGAAAATCTTCTAAAGTTACCATTATATAGTATTCTTGAACTACATCAATATAATACCCGACAAGCTAGAAACATGTATATCACTGGATATAAACATGCCTATGCAAAAAACTGTTTAAGATTTGATCTTCCTGATACTATCAATAAAGCTGCTACGCATTTTAAAAGAAAAAGTCTATACCCATAGCCTTCAAGGTATGACTATATATATCAAAAATTACTTTATACAGAGTTATTCTGAAATTTGTAATATAAACAATTGTTATGTGTGTAGGAATCAATAGCTCCTCTATTTTGTTGCTTTTTTAAAGTTGACCTTAACATTAAATGTAATTTTCTGACACGTTATTTGTACTTTTTCACCTAATTGTGTAATTGTTCTTTCAGTATGACGTGTAATTGCCATGTAACTATTCTTGTATGTAATGGGTGGCTCCCATGATAGCGACATACTTTTGTCTTAATGGGAGTCTCCCAGACCAAAATACTCTATGTATATCCTTATGTTTCATTTATTTTCTGTTTTATGTCAAATTGAATGTATTTTTTTGGTCGAATAAAAGCATCCTGAGTCCTGAGTCCAAATCTCAGGCGCAAGAGGTGCCCCGTGATTTGTAATGAACACTAAGCACTCTCCACCATGCTAGGAAAACGGTGCATTATACCGACGTAACCAGGTGAGGTCGCCCTCGCTATCAATAGAAAATCGTGTGAAAGCCAATTAACTATTTTGCTACTTGTGCATTTGTTTATGCTTACCTCTATAGTTACAGTTGCAAAACAAACCTTACTGACATAATAGCCCAACAATATTTCGGCTTCAAGGGCTAAATGTTGAATTGACACCTTTCCCAAACCCACAGATAATCAGGCATATTTATTCCCTTTATGTGACAAGAAATGGATGAGTTTCTCTGCTGTCTTATTTTTAATATCCTGTCACCTGAGGCCATGCATTCATTGCGTGACTAAAAGAACCGAAAACATGTTTGTGGACAGGAAAATGAGGCGAACGTGCAACATATCACAGCCTCACTGGTTTATTTTAAGAGTATCCAGCTTGTTTTGCGTTCAAATGAAGATGTCCAGGACCAGCGGGAATCGTCGGACCAAGTCTTACCAAAATCCGTGCAAAGGTGCTACCTCAGTGGCTCTTGACACCAAAGACAAAAAACCTGGAACTTTAATCGAAAATACCCATGTACTTGTATTTGTGTCTTTTTGCCCAGAACCACTTCCTAGTAGTCAATATCCTATTCCGCAGTTCGAACTCTTTACTCTCCATAAGCTAACCTGTCCCTGTCTAACCTGTATATATATGGAATTACTATTGTCTAATATATTGCACACGTTCCTATGTAAAATTTTGACATAGGCTGTATCAGCCCAAATAAATAAATGGTCTTCAGCGGGTAACTACTCAACATGTTTCGGAGCCTTTTACCCGTACATGTCTCTCTGAGTAGCGGCTCCTTGCCTAAGCTAAATATTCAGCAAAAACAACCCACATAATAATGAATAAATATGAACGTGGCAATTGATGAATTAGCTAAATATGTGAAGTTTTGCTTGTAAATGCAAAGCTTCATATCAAAGAAGAATACCTGTCAAACAAACCATAATTACCAAATTTTCATAGTACAGGTTCAGATAAGAACAATTTGACTTACCCCTGAACCAAAATGTACCCTTTCTAGCTGGACAGCTTTTCCTAGTTAAACCATCCGCCAATGTTTAACTGAAGTGGAAACAAGCTGGGGCATTATATTCAGTCCCAGTGATTGTAAAATAAACAATTGCAGCTAGACCACCTGTACAAACCAAGGAAAATCCTAACAAGGACTGCAACAATGTACATCCTGTACCAGAGATGTAAAACAAACTCCATGATGACACCTACTTCTCAAACAATTAAGCTCTATTTAACTGCCAACCCTGAGTCAATGTGTCAACTTAATGTCTCAGGTTTGTGACACTTGAGAAAATACTGTCAATTTTGAGTAATTTTTTACTAGTGAGTAAATGTGCATTTAGGCATGTCAGAAAAGAATGGAAGTCATTAGCATTTATGCCAAAAACATGCTATCAAAACAATTTTTCTTAACAGGATTTTAAGTACAATTAGGCAAACATGCAACTGTCGTAGGCCGCTTCTTGCTACCTGTAGCCCCTGGGGGTTTACCTAACAGAAAACATGTAAGCCTAAAATGTCTGATAGTGAATATTAAAACGGAAAGATGCCAAAAGATAAAGTTACGTAGCAAAACAGACAAGTCTAAAAACTGTAGATTATTGCGGCCAAACTTTCTAATAATCTTTGGATGTTAACAGTAGAATTAAAGGGCAAGTCAGAAAAGAATGGAAGTCTTTTGTATTTATGTCAAGAGAATGCAATGAAAATATTAACCAGATATAGAGTACAATTAGGCAAGCTTGTAACTGTCGTAGGCCGCTTCTTGCTACCTGTAGTCCCTGGGGGTTTACCTAACAGAAAACAAGCTAGCCTAAAATGTCCGAAAGGTGAACGTTTAAACATAATGGTGTCAAAAGATAAAATTAAGATAAGATTACGATAAAATTAAGTAGCAAAACAGGCAAGTCTAAAATCTCTAAAATTATTGAAGCCAAACTTTCTAACCATCTCGGGATATTTACAGCAAAAATTTGTAGAAATATTTGATCAAAAGTACACCTTTACATAATATCTTATTGAACCTCCAAGGATGGGGAAATTAAAGTACAAATAAGCACATCGAAATAAACATAAACGTGGACACAAGAGAAA
>CAXHWN010002733.1:60000-84000 GCA_964020975.1 Hermodice carunculata | reverse complement strand
TAGGTTGTGTTTTGTTATACCTTTGGTTGGGGTTGCACCTATTTTTTGAAGCATTTGCCGCTAGCCTATCAGCACACTCAATGATGGCGAGCTGGTCTCTTGCTGTGTATGAAACATGTCCAGAATGACTTGACTTATGCAACAATGGATACCAAGAGAGCAAAAATCAAAACAAAATGTCAGCTGTTTTGATACTTGTCTGGCCTTTCAACCATACCTCTTGCTGTTTTGCACATTTGTACATTCACTGCTGTGTAAATGGATGAAAGTCAATTTACAAATATTTTGCATGTCCTATGGAACAAATTCATAGATATAGACGAATGTACTTGAAGGTGCATGTGTTGTACATAAAATGAAATGGAAGTGAATAAGGATGCATGTTGATTGTCACACTAGTTTGACCGTCTGTTTTCTAACTCTCAGTAGATAAGATCAAATGTGACGCACATAAATGGCTTATATTTGTCAAATAAACACAATTAACAACCAATTCATGGGTTTGTTACATGTAGGTGGACACCACGCTTGTGAAACAGTGACTGCTTGACCCAGAGTTTGCTTTGTTTGTTTGTTTTTTGTTTTGTTTTTTATTTTCCTTGCGTGCTGTACACAGGTACATACAACGCTATTAAGGACACAATGTTTAATACAAAGAGAAAATTAACAAACCTAAATCTGTAAGCCTATGTACTGTTTGAGCTCTATCAAGTCTGATTTTCTAAGAGCAAAGTCCTATTCCATACCATTGGCTGAAAAAGTGCATAGTTCTAAATCATTATAGCTGATAAATTTGTGATGGAACAAATCATATTCATAAACTATTTACAAATGTGGCCCACATTACATAAATATAATGAAACTACTTTACAAAGCATAAGTCTACAACTACATGCAACATTCATGATTAGGCGTACCAAATTGAATCATTGAATCAATTAAGTATAATAAGCCCCACACTTACTTACAAGGCTTGGTCTTAGAACAGACCCAACTAGGCCTATCTGACTGAGTGATCAGATAAAATAAAAACGAGTGTTTCAACTTCAAGTAAAATGTGAATATAACGATGTGACATAGAAGAGTCATGTAATTAATTGCATTGCTCCTGAAAACTGATCACATCAACACCATAGGTCACTTAAGTTGGTTTCCATGCACTTTAGGCGCTTTGTTAGAGCCCCCATCAAAATTCCCTGGATCAAGTGCCATCACTGTGCTGCTGCATTGAACCCATCCAGGCCCTGTGGCATTATGCAAAAGCATGCATCGATAACAATTTGAACCAGGTGCTTGAAATCCATGCACATTGAGTGGAAAGTTTCAAAGAATAGGGTATTTGTGTGCTATATCTGGTAGGAAGTACAGTCGTCATCCTCTTGAATGCATAATAAAGGCAACAAAGCCCAATTAATTAAAGTGTGTGTGTGTCAACACACACTTTTCTGTTTTTCCTCGAGTTCTTTATTATGTCTGTGTGCCAACACAGACATATTGTTTTTCTAGGATTTCTTTCTTTCTTTCTTTCTTTCTTTCTTTCTTTCTTTCTGTCTGTCTGTCTGTCTGTCTGTCTTTCTTTCTTTCTTTACAGGCAAATTTGTCTGACATTTCATTTGAATAGTATAACATGTAGGAACTCGAAACTTGGTACAATTATACTTCTATAAATGAAGTCTGGCCTTTTTATAATGAGATGTCATGCTTTTCAAAATTAAGCAAATGAGGGCTAATTAAAGTTTTAAATCTTCAATATCTTATATACTATAGTAGATGTGGTTACGAGTGTATAGGAGTTCGATCATAGCAAGATAAAGGTCATCTCAAAGGTCATGTCAAGGTCAAAGGTCAATTTTAAGCCAAAATGTCATTTTTGAAGTCCAGGGTCACTTCAGGTAGAGGTCATCTCAAGGTCAAAGGTCATTTCAAGGTCAAAGGCCATTTTCGATGGGTGCTTTCTTCTTACCATAACTTTGTCAATTTTTTTCAATTTTGATCATGTTGGGCTCAAATTGGAGCTTTTGTAACACTGCACATTTTTTAACTACATGTGACCTTCAAAGGTCAAAGTCATTTGGACTTTTGAAAGTTTCATCCAGTCATTACTTGTAGGTATTGGAACACTGCACATTTTATAAGAACATGTAACCTCAAAAGGGCAAAGGTCAAGGTCATTTGGCCCTTTGAAAGTTTCATCTTGCCATAATGTTTGTCAATTGTCATCCGATTTGGTTCATGGTGGGCTTAAATTGTGGGTATTGTAACACTTCGCAATTTACATGTGACTTGTAAAGGTCAAAGGTCAAGGTCATTTGGACTTTGAAATTTGCATCCAACCATAAGCTTTATGTAATGTGAAGTACCAAAGGGTAAAAGTTGTAGCATTTAATATTCACAACTTTTGAGGGCACACAGACGGATTTTGCTTTGAAGCAAATCTTCTTTTCTAGTTTCTTTCTTTTTCTTTCTTTCTTTCTTTCTTTCTTTCTTTCTTTCTTTCTTTCTTTCTTTCTCTCTCTCTCTCTCTCTCTCTCTCTCTCTCTCTCTCTCTCTCTCTCTCTCTCTCTCTCTCTCTCTCTCTCTCTCTCTCTCTCTCTCTCTCTCTCTCTCTCTCTCTCTCTCTCTCGCTCTCTCTCTCCTGTTTCTTCTTTACCAACAAATTTGTCCCAAACTTTGCTCAGATACTATTATACATAGAAACTCCAAAAGTGGCATGATTGTACCTCCATACAAGGAGTTTGACCGTTTTATGCAGAGGAATGAAGATGTTTAAAATTATGCAAATTAGGAGCATTTGAAAAATATTAAATGTTGAATATCTTCAAAACTATTATAGATATAGATGTCATTCCAACTTCTACTAGGGGGTTATTGACCATTGCGCATCTAATGAATTCAAAACAAAAGTTGTAGCAATTTAAATTATGCTAATTAGCAGCATTGGAAATGTTAAAACTTAAAACTTGAATATCTTCAAAACTATTATACATAGAGATGTCATTTTACCTTCTACTAGGGGGTTATTGACCATTGCACGTGTAATAAATCTAAAGCAAAAGTTGTGGCCATTTAAATTATGCTAATTAGCAGCTTTTGAAATTTTAAAACTAGAATATCTTCAAAACCATGATAGAGATGTCATTCTAACTTCTACTAGGGGGTTTTTGATCATTGCACACTTAATGAATTAAAAATGAAAGCTGTAGCAAATCTAATTATGCTAAATAGCACCATTAGAAATTTTAAAATCTTTAATAACTCCAAAGCTATAATAGATAGCGACGCCATTCCAACTTCTACTCCTGTGTTATGGAATAGTTGGACATTGCCATACCAATATGCTTTGAAGACACACACACCGATTTGCTGTGCAGCAAATCATCTTTCCTAGTTTCTTCTTTTATCTTTGTCCATGTAGGAACCAGTATAAATGATGTGTAATAGGTTGTACAGAAAACAGCAACAACATTGAATGTATAGTAAAGGCAACAAAGCTCAATTTCTTTTTTCACAAAATCATTAATGCGAGAGTATGCACGATATAAATAGCCCAAAGCAGCCACACCGCGTAATACACATGCATGGGTAAATTGATCCCCTGCTGTCTGCAATTTATCGGATCACTACCAACTAATCCTTTTACCGTAAAGATGATCGACCAGGGGAAAAATGCAGAGTGGACTCTCCTTTCGTGTAGCTGCCTTGGTTTCACCAAATTTACAACAAATGTGTAACATGTGGAAGTTGGAATACAGTAAAACCTCTCTATACTGAAGACCATTTCTCTGTCCCAAATATACACAAGTATATTTCCTATGTTAGCAAACCTCCCTATACTGAACACCTCCCTATACCGAACACTTTTTTTCTGGTCCCGAGGGTGTCTGGTACAGGAAGGTTTACTTTATCTCGTATGGGTGACTTTGACTTGCTTTCTCAAGGTCACAGAGGGAATATATGTCACTGGAAATGAGATATGGAATCATGGTGGTGCCACTGATGGTTATTATGGGAATAATGTCATTGGCATCAAAAAACATTTAATTAATTAATTATTATGATAGGTAGAGACACGAGTATAAAATTTAGACTAAATATACATTAGACCAATGGTCAAGTGCTGTCCAATTTTTACCTTGACCCATTTTCAAGGTGACTAAGGACTTTGTAAAAACTTGGTGTTTCAGAAAAAGTAAGGCTAATGATGCCAAATATGCTACAAATGCATATCATCTGTAGAAAGTTGCTTAATTTGGATGACCTAGACCTACTTTCTCAACATCAAGGAGGAAATGCATTTCCATAAAAGAATTTTTTGTGGTGGTCATTACATGTAAACTTGTGGACATATACCAATGTACCATTACAAGAACATTTACATGTAACTGGCAAGATTCTTATTTCCTGTGAAGTCATGGTGGTGTCACTGGTGGGAGACATTGGAACAACTATTATAGGTATTAAAAACGCATTAAACTAAACACAGTAAACACATTAAATTCATTTTTAGCTCTGCTGACCTAGGGTTGCGGAGCTTATGCGACCTCTTATGTCTGTCCATCCGTCCATGAACTTTTGCTTGTTAGAGCCATACCATCCCCAATTTTCAAGTTAACCCAGTATACCTTTCAGGACTTACAGAGTATATGAAAGGCCTGTGAGCCTCTTGTATTACATAATCTGGGTATCCTTGATCATCTGTCCCAAGGTCACTGAGGACATAAAGTTAAGGACTCGCCAATTGTTGTCTTGGAACAAGCAACAATATTCATCACAGGAGTTGCACAAATAAGCTGATTACATGTTGAACGAAGTGCCATCTGGTGGACAATATTACATTAAATGTAATATGTTCAGAAGCCATTTGAGAACTCGCAGCTTTAAAATGAACAGGTGCAATATAGCCACGATGCCAGCAGAGCTTTAGGCCCATGGGCCTCGTGTTAATGTTTCATACTTGTCATCTCTCTTTTTAATGGACGTCAAGATTGCTTGTGTTATCCAAGGGGACTTTATGCTTGTATTTCTTGTAGTTTACCTTTTTGATATGATGGTGTTTATTTAAGCATCATTATGTCTGGGTGCCAACCCAGACATTTTGTTTTTCCAAGAATTATTCTTTCTTTCTTTCTTTTTCTTTCTTTCCTTCCTGCCTCCCTTCCTTCCTTCCTTCCTTCCTTCCTTCCTTCCTTCCTTCCTTCCTTCCTTCCTTCCTTCTTTCTTTATGACCAGATTTGTCCGGAGTTTTATTTGGATCCTACTATTCCGAAAACCACCAAACTTGCCATGGTGACTCACCTACCAGTGAAGTTAGGTACCTGACTTGGAATAGTTGTGATGTTTAAAATTATGCAATTTAGGGGCAGTTCAAATTTTAAAAGCTCCATATCTTCCAAACTATTGGACATAGACACAAAGTTCTAACTTACACATGTAGGTTTGAGACTTCTATCAATGGGCAGTGAACAAAAGTTCTAGAAGTGCAACTAAATGTGGCAAGTTTGAAGCTTTTCATCATGTTAATTGTCTGAATATATGCTTGTGGAAGGGGGGAAAGGGGCCACATCGTGTTGAAAATAAAATGATGTGTTACATTAACACAAAATAATTTACATTGTAATCATGAATTATATATGATGTCAAGTCAGATTCACATGTTGAAGTGTTTAATGGAACAACCATCACTCAATACTTTTTGTGTAAAAAAAGCTCATAATCACCATGCAAACCCTGTTAAGAGAACCCCGTGTTTTGGTGCAGTGTGGCTACAGAACAGTTCTGCTCACTGCCGATTGGCTGAAGGTCAGGTTTTAGATAGGGTCCACCTAATATGCAAGCCTGCCAACAGTGCTCTTAACTGAGCCCCATGTTTGGGCAGCTGGGGGGGGGGGGAGATGGGAGGCAGGATGTGGCTGGTGGCTTAGGGTGCCTGTCCAGTAGTCCAGGACCCTGGGTCTGCTGAAAAGGCAACACCTTGAACAGGAACCTGCATGTGTAAATTATTCTGCTATAAAAATTTGAAAGAGGTGATGACTGGGCTCTCTCTCTCTCTCCCTCTTCCCTATCCCTCCTCCCTCTTTATGTCTGGGTGTCAACCAAGAAATGCTGTTTTCATTCATTCTTTCTTTCTTTCTTTCTTTCTTTCTTTCTTTCTCTCTGTCCCTCTCTCTCTCTCATTCTTTCTCTCTGTCATTCTTTCTTTCTTTCCACTGCATAATTTGTCCAGAGCTTTTCTCAGACACCATGCAAGCTACAATGTTTAAATTTGGCACGGCAACAGAGCTAGTAGGGAAGTTCACTATCTGACTTTAGACACAAAATTATAATGGGCACATATAGGTTTGTAAAACCCACCAATATAATGGAGTGTATATAAAAGTTGTAGAATTTGACATTATGCTAATAAGGGGCATTCAAAAATTTAAAAGTTGAATATCTCCAAACTATTATAGATAGAGATGCCATTCCAACAATTCAATTCAATTCATCAGTTTGTGGCAAAGACGCATCCAATGAGCTGTGAACCAAAGTTAAAGGATTTTAATTTATGCAAAAATTAGGTGAATATGGAAAATTTAAATCTTGAATAGCTTCAAACTATTGTAGATACAGGCGCCATTCCAACTGCAATTTATGGGTTTGTGACATAGCTGTATCCAATGAACCATGATCCACAATTGTACAATTTCAATTTATGCCAATAAGATAAATACAAGAAATTTAAATCTTTGAATAACTTCAAAACTGTTATACATAGAGGTGCCATTCCAACTTATATTTGTAGGTATGTGGCATAACCGCATCCAATGAACCATAAACCAAAGCTGCAAGCTTGTAACTAATGCAAATGCACAAAATTAAAGTCTTAAATCACTTCAAAAACTATTACAGATAGTAGTGTCATTCAAACTTCACTTTATAAGTTTGTGACATAGCTACATCCAATAAACCAAGGACCAAAGTTGTAGCATTCTAATAGATGGAAATTAGGGTAATACACAAAATATAGTTTATGTTGAACAATGGCAAAGTGTAGCATTTCAAACTGTTCTCATTTTGAAGGCGCGCACACAGATTTGCTGTCAAGCAAATCTCTTTTTTTTTTCTAGGTGGTTGTCTGTATTATTTTGCATGACTCATTTGGATCTGTGTTAAGGTCTAGAGTTATATGAGAATATCGACTTGCATTTTCTATCTCTTTCCTAAAAATTTCTAAAGAATATTTGTCTGGGACGAGATTCAATATATTTAGGTACCTCGTTATATTTGAGATGTAATATATCTTAACAAATAAAATATGGGAAGTGGTCTGAGATTCTGGTTGTTATGTTTTTTCAGAGTCTGAAATATTATTACTTGTATTTCAAAATTTTATATCGAAAATTGTCAAATAAGCGGCAAAAACTGCTTTGTCGTGTATTCTTAACATGTCAATATTAAAATCTCCACCCACTATAATTTCATGTTTCCCCTTTGTAGCTTACACAACACTTTAGAAAATTCATCAATAAAGAGCTTGTAATTTGTAATTAAGTCTCTTGGGGGGTTTGTAGATGTTGCCAAAAATAATGTTTTTGTTCAACGCTCTATCCCTGACTTCAACAAACTGCCCCTCCCGAATCTCCGACTTCTCACATATATATCGAACATTTGTATATCATAACTATCTTTTATATATATTGCAAGGCCTCCACGTGCAGTACAGAGCTTACACTGTGATATCAAATTATAAATGCTCTATTTCTAACAGTGATAAGTCTCATTCATTCTGCACCCAAGTCTCTTGTAAACAGATCGCACTTGGAAGGCAACCATCAGAATTTAAATTATCAAGGAAAATGTTAAGTGCATCAATTTTTGCATTCAAAGACTCACATGGAGACTGCTTAATAAATATAGTTTCATTTAAATTTTCATTTTGATTTGTACCCAACACATTTAGTAATGAGTTCATGTTTGTACCTCCACTACTGTCTAATATGTTCTCACCCAGCATGTTATAACAACTTGGTCAATATTTTTACGCATAAAAAAACTGGTTTTAGTATTATTCTTGGTAACAATTGATTCATGGGCCTATAACAAATAAGGTCTATTTTAATAGGCTTATTTGGTAGGCCTGTCAGATCGAGTACAGGCCAGGGTGGTTTGCCTTCAGACATTTTCATGCCAATTATCAGCATGCCATTGAATGTCAGCCACAAAATAAGATTGACCCCCCCCCCCCCCAAAAAAAAAAAAAAAATTCATAGTGAAGTCCAATTATCGGGAACTCGACACATACCTGGGTAAGACTTTAAAAACTAAACTTACTTTTTCAGCTATAACTTATTATACAATGTTTAAAAGCAGTGAACCGATGTTCAGGTTAGGCCTACGCTATACGCTTCATGTTAGGTTCAATATGTGAGTCCCACGGCCCCTGACTTGCCGGCCTAGGCCTGCTGTGAGATTCCGTGCCAGAAGTGGACGGCTGGGCAATGTTGTCGCTGATCTGCTTGTGTCATTTTTAGACCAGTCTGTCATCGATGTATAGGCACTCTTTTGACTATTTAACTTTTTTTTCCAGCAAGTTTTGCAGATTTAATGTACTTGACATAAGCTGCCTGTCGCGCATCAGCTGTTTCCTTTGGGAAGTCTGGTTTTACTCCCCCTTACTTCTTTTTGGGTCTTTTATACACAGCCAGTTTAACATTCATGGCCTGAATAGGGTACCAAATGTCGCTATGATTGGGCAGGGTCTTTGCTTGTTTGACTTGGTTGCTTGTTGACCCAACTGACCTATTCTGTAGGCTGAAGTCACTTGATTGTTTTCCATGTTCACATAGAGCTCCGTTTCGCAAAATTGGTGACACTTGTCTCTGCAGATTGGTTCAGTTCTTCGATGTCTAAGAACGCAAGAGTACAGCATCTGCAGCAAATATCGAGAGAGACAGAAGGCGGTTCTTTAGCTTTTCAATCATTTTGCCCTGTGTTGCAATCACCACGCCTACCTTATCCGTCTCCTCTTTTGCCATATGCATATCTAGGGACAGACAGAATTTTTTTCAAAATAAAAATGTTCTAGTAAATTTTATATCAACGGAACAAGCAAGTCATGCAGATTTCATAACTGGTCATTTTTGACTTTCTATGTCAATATCTGAAAAAGTTATGCAATTTTAACACTGCAGAGTAGAGTGTGGGGTTTTGCCACCACTCAGCTGCAAAGAGGTGTTGGGTCCAGATCTGTGACCCAGCTTCCCACTGCTCACTGTGTCCAGTAAACATCATCTCAGCATGCAGGGCCGCCTTGTTTCTTCGGGACCAATTTCACTTCATTGGGCAAATAAAGCATATAAACAACAATAAGCACATGCAAATCATTTCTTGGGTTCTTTTCATAACTTATTCGTAAATACTTTATAGTATTTCAAAATTTTACACATCAACGTCCGTTGAACATAATATCAAGATGATGATTGAATTCATATTTTTAGATAATTTTTTTTCTTTTTTGTAAAATTCTGCTTGTAAAACAGAATAAGCTAAATACAAATCCTTTTGGGGTTGCTCTTTCAATTCGAATTTCTACACAAAGTTATTTAAATTTTAATGCAAATTTTAGTCTTGGTTAGCTGGATAGTATACTTTTGAAGGGAGCAAAACTCAAATTTGGCAAGAGACTTGTGGACATTTCCTTACTAGCCTATTACAATGAGAATTCATTATAATGACACCATCTATCCCCTAAAAATGAGTCAGATAAATGAATAACATCAGCATAGAAAATTAATTTTTGACCTTTACAGGGCGTGGTTAAAAGTGAATATGTCAGACATTCGGGTGTCGTTATTATGAGTCTCACTATATAGAAATTGAAGGAATTCAGGCAGTTAATTTTACCTGCAAGATATGTTTGATATTTATTTACAGTGAACTGTTCCCCAATAGTTGTCAAGGACGATTTATATTCATTTCAGGAGCATTTCATGTACAATTAAATGTTCTCCGCTTTCTCTTGACAGTCCATATTAAAGTTCCAGTGCAGGTTTCTGTTGCTTTGCTGCACATGTACTTATCACAAATCATAAAGTATCATTGAAATAAATATGATTGTCAAACAAAAAAGTTGATTTTTGTCTGGTGTGAAAAAAATACAAGTAGAAAAGATTTGTTAATAGTTTGAGTGCGATAATTTGCATATCTAGTACGATATTCGTGTCCGTTGAGACTTCCTTTTGCTATCACATCAGCTTCCGTTAATAGTTTTGGTTATAGCCACCGATAGATTATATTTTGTCGGAGCCCCAAGCGGTCGCTTCCTCACTCGCCCGTCGCCATGACGACTATCCATGAGCTCATGAGAGCCCTCTTGTTTATGGCCATGGATATTTGTGTTTTTGCTATTTTCAAATTCTCCAAAACTGTCGCTCAGATGCTTCTGCAACTCGACAGAAATGTAGCGTGTGGAAAGGTCAAACTAAACTGCTCAGTACTGTAGGTGAAGATATTCCTCATCTCAATTACCTCATCTGACTTGAGTGTCAGGTGAGGTTATGTGGTGGTTAGGCACCGTCGTCTGTCTGTCCAGCGTCGTCCATAATTCACATTTTCTACCTCTTCTCTAAAGGCGTCTGCCATATTTACTATACATTTGGTGGATATGTACCTTGGGTAGATCTCTACGTAATTTATTCCAAGTCGTCGCGCGCAATGGATTATAAAGATTTTGAAATGAATTTTCCTTCGTTTTTTGGGGCGAAATCTTAAAAAAAAAAAAAAAAAAAATCAAAACTAGTCTTTCAACTGGTTCGTACTTGCATTAGGGGTACTTCTGGCGACTCTTATACCTTAATTTGTTCAACAGCTTGTGATGTCATTTTTTAAGTAGATATTTTTACAATTATATTTATGTTTTTGCTATTGGTGTGAAACTTGACAGAAATGTAGCTTGCACGAGGATAAAACAAAAGTGTTCACTAGGTGATGATACTCTGGATCCCATATTTTCAACAGTTTTTTTTTTTTTTTTTCAATCCGGGTGCCTGTCAGTGAATGTATGTATTCCTATGTAAGTCAATAGAGCTTGCAATAGAATTTTGCATTTTTTATTTTTCCCCCAAACTACCAACCAGACTGGTTTCAAATTTTTTTGTAATGTACCTTGTACCTGGCAAGATTGTTCAAATTAACAGTTGACTTTGCACTTTATGATGTTTTTTTTTTTTTTTTCTTTTTTTTTTTGTTTTTGTTTTTGTTTAATTCTTGGCCAAATTGTCAAAAATCTTCTCCAGAATTGCTAAACTAAATGTTTTGAAACCCATAGGGAAATTTCTTGGGACCTTCAGACCTTAATTTGTCAAACAGGTGGCACTTCCATTCTTTCTTTCTTTCTTTCTTTCTTTTTTTTTTTTTTTTTTTTTTGTGAATGGGGGCGGGTAATTTTTTTTTTTTTTTTTTATTATTTTCCACAAATTTTTTAGCTCTGCTTTTTATTTTATATCTATTTTTTTAAAAATTTCATTTATTCATTTTTTTATTTATTTATTTTTTTGTTTATTTTTTATTTTATTTATATTTTTTTTGACTTCTAACACACCGAACATTCTCTTCAAACATGGTGGGAATATACCTGGACTCCATCCGCAGCAAATTTATTTGTTACATGATGCTGTTGTCATTTTTTGAGTTTTTGACAGTTATCAAAATAAAGGATTATGTTAATTTTGAGATTGTGGCCTTGAAAGGTCAAACTGACACATTGGCTAATATCTTGGTAATAGTAGATTGTGTAACTTTTCACATAAAAAATGATGACTGCCTGAACTCAATGAGTGAAGACTGATATCATGGGCATTGCAAACAGTCATCATAGTCTTAGACAAAGGTGACTTTGATCATATTCTAAGTTCACATGACCACTCCAATCTGTGAATCCATGGTCAACTGAGCATAGGACTGTCACACTCATTTTGGTTCTTTTTAGGCATTCATTCTTTCATGCTTTTTGGTTTAATTTGAATTATGAAGGCGATCAGCCATATGTATTACAATGAGTGAAACCATGAGGTATGGATCGAATCCTTGTTGGGCTGGACTTCACTCAGAACCTTCGTAATCAAATTTTTCATACAAACAACAATAACGTCCATCTAAATATACAATGTGTAATGATGTCACTGACCTGCACAGTAATAGTTATCTGGTAAGTAAATTTTGGTATCCATGGGAACAGGAATGTGTAATATACAAGTATATGACAAGTCCCCATAGTGCCAGTTTCATGTCAATATCTTTTTGATGAAGTGTTATTATTCTGACGACAATAAAAAAAACAAACAAAAAACACCCCCCCCCCACCACCACCACCCAAAAAGCCAAAACAAATTCAAAATAAGAACAAAAATAGGTAAATTAATAAATTAAAGTAATATACAGCTGACAACTTTCTGGTTTGTTACAAGCCTTTAACCAATGCTATTTTTTTTTTTAATGAAATTTGACTGTGCAAATGCAAATAATAATGTATGCGCAAATTAGTCCAAAATATAGGAAATGCATAGATTTAGATGTGTTATCTTTTTATATTTTATTGAAATGAGGCACATTTAAAATACATGATCATGTGGAATGTACAAAATATCAAAGAACATGATTATTTTTTAATTAATTTCAAGTATTTTTTAACCATTCAGAGGAGCGGATTAAGGAAGCCGGCTTTTATTTTCTGTAGGGTTGCTTAAAATCAAAATGCAATTGAACTATAGTATGAATGTCACAAATGTCGCAGTAAATATTATTGGGTATATCTATCAGAGTAAAAAATATATGCAGCGTTGTTTTCAATCTAAAATGTAAATATGTTTTGCTTTGAATGTAAGTTCTATGATATAAATGTCATTATTAGTGACCTTGTCAGGTTTTCATTATCTATGCACGGACATAATATATCTCCTACATTAATCAGAGTTGATGATGATGATCATGATTTCTCAAAACTAGTGACTAATTCTAGAATCTAAATTTTATTGTTATCCCCTCTCAAAACTAGCGATTTTTGCATAAAAGTACATGCTAGGGTCAACTTACTGCAGCATAAATGACACTTTAATCATCATAGTCGTGGTATTTTGACGTGGGTTTTTTTTTTTTTTTTTTTTTTTTTGTTTTTTGTTTTTTTTTTTTGTTTTTGTTTTTTGTTTTTTTGTTTTTTGTTTTTGTTTTTTAGTTATTTGTTTTGGGCTGAGATCACTAATCTCACATCTGTCAACTTTTGAAAAGTCTCAAGATGAAAATGTAGCTGTACAATAGACTATGTCCCTGATAGAATGTCGCTGTACAATAGACTTATCCCTCATAAAATGAAGCTGTACAATGGACTATATCCCTGATAACCCAATAACGCTGTGAAACTGAAGTCCTGGCTGTGTCATACACTGTCACGAGCACTCGGCAACATGTGGGGAATAAAATAATTTAATTTTCATAGTTTTTTTTTGTGTGCAAATGAACGAGTTGTTCTAAAACCGTACATAAAATTTACTATTGGTTCATGTAGCATTGCATACGATATCACACTGCTAGCTTTAATTTGCCCAGAAATGGACTTCAGAATTTTTAGATACCAAGAACCCTTACATTTTCACCGGAAGCTATATATCTGGGTCGTCAGACCTATTTTTCGTGTCCTCTGTGACAAGCTGATAGATAGATAGATAGATAGATAGATAGATAGATAGATAGATAGATAGATAGATAGATAGACGGATGGACGGACAGACACAGACAGACAGACAGACAGACAGACAGACAGACAGACAGACAGACAGACAGATAGATAGATAGATAGATAGATAGATAGATAGATAGATAGATAGATAGATAGATAGATAGAAGTCTTGCCATTACAAGCAAAAGCTTGTGATCCATTATTCATTTATAACATCTATTGCTATTTCTTTACATTCATGCATTCTATAAATTCAAGTTGATTGCCCTTAGGCCTATCTATACACAAGGAAAAGACAAGCAACCGCCATTACAAAAAAGGCATGTCGGAGAATGTAAGGCTGCAAAACGAACACATTCATTTGGCTGTTGGGGGCTTGAATTTGACTGGATTGACTATGGAGAGTAGAGAGAGTAGATTTCGCTTTTTCAACAAAACTATGGAGAAGATGTGGCACAGTTTTTCCTGTTTGTGTAATAGATATACATGTATAATCGACAGCAGATTAACATAGCTTACGTTGTAAGCAGTTAGATATTCATGTACCACGTACACAAGGGCAGTTTACCTCTTTAAAATAACATTGACATTAGTTCTGTTACCCGGTCTTCTGTAACTGTCAAAAATCATGTAACTCACCTTACATACCATCGTAGATAGATCTGCAATGAATATCATAATTTGGAGATGTGGTCAGGCCTATTATTATTATTTTTCATAAATGAAGCTGGGAAACGCACAATACATTTGCGAAACTACTTTTGTGTCAATTTCTAGTATTGCCCACAAGATCTGCATGAAAGAATATTCGATGCTGCATTCTGGAAACAAAACGACGGATTCTGGGATTAAAGAAGCCCTTTACATTAAAATATTCCTTCCTCGATGATAGTGATAAAAGAAGAGTGACGAACTTTTGAAAGTAGTAGTAGTTGTATCCCTATAGTGATTTTATTGACATAAAGAAAAGAGGCCAATACTGACCTATACGCCAAAAGATACATCATAATGCTCACAGGCATTATAACACCGTCTTGAGAAATTTTTTATCTTCACAAAATATCAATAAAGGTGAAAAAGAAAATTCGATGCAGGCAGGCGTCTTAGCACCTAAAACTTGTAAGTATACTGTCCTCACTAGCTCAGATCTACAACACACAAATTTATTTTAAAAAAAAGAATAGACCATGACTTAGTATGTCTTAACTACATCAGACAATGGACAGGGTAACTGCGTGTGGTGCCATCTTCAGAAATAAGTAACCGTCACAAAAATTAGAAACTATCAGATATAATCAGTGTGCAGATGGTAATTCTGTTAAGTTTTTGTTGTTGATATCAGGCTGGAATGTCATCCTTTGGTTTATCCACCGTTTTCTTTAAAACGGGATAGGCCCTATGGGATAAACAGTTTTATACAAACTTGCACGTTTCTTTATTTCTTGGTTTTGTTATTAAAAAAATCTCCAGCGTTTTTCTTTAATAGTAAGGTCTGTAAACAAAATAAAAGACAATATTATTAGAAGTTTATTATGTGCATTAAGTTTATTGTACTCAATCATTATCTATCTGCTTCTCATTCATTGTTTAACCAAAAAAATGTTCGAAATCTGGGGTGAAGAAATGAGCTGAGGACCAAAGTGTGTGTATTTTTCT
This sequence comes from Hermodice carunculata, assembly GCA_964020975.1. Taxonomy (NCBI): domain Eukaryota; kingdom Metazoa; phylum Annelida; class Polychaeta; order Eunicida; family Amphinomidae; genus Hermodice; species Hermodice carunculata. Next base: position 68,636 of record CAXHWN010002733.1, on the reverse strand, counting down.
CTGCATACAGTGCATATGACATGTCTGACTCGGATGATGGTGCTTCTGACCAAGATGCATTGACAAATGTTACCCTATGTCTCATAGCTGCCGGACCCCCAGTTAATGCTTTTGATGTGGCTTGGGGTAGTTACTACACTTATGCTTTTCCTCCGTTTAGCGCCCTGCTTCGGGTGTTTATAAGACAGGTGGAGTAAGACAAGACAGATATGGCACTGGTGGCTGCAGGCCCGTAACCAGGGGGGGGGGGGGTTCGAGGGGTTCAATCGAACCCCCCTTTTCAAACGAACCCCCCTTTTTGTTAAACGACCCCCCCCCCCCCAAGTAACATTATGAAACTTATTTAAAGCCAGCCACCTAGTACACAGGTGCAGTGAATGTTGATCATTGGCGCCCTTTTAATATCGCCGCTTTGCCTCATAGATATTTATCATTTAAAACGTCATATTCTTCAAAATAAGATATACTCACGATTGTGGAGCTCGTTTCTCATGTTTTAAATAATTTCTGAGCTTTGACTTGAAGCTACGCTGTCCTTTTGAATGGTAAAACGATTAACTCTTTCAGGTTCATCCCCGTATTCAAGACTGAGTCAACAGCTATATAGTGCACTTTGCATGACACAAACTTGAAAACTGTTGATCCAGTCTCGTGCATTACATGATTAAAAGCCCCGCGGAAAGCTGTTGACTTACCGTTAGTGGTAGACATGATATGTTGGTATTCGTTGGAAAGGTCTTTTCACGAGGAATACAAATATGAAATTGTTATATTGATATTGTATCATCACTGAGGGTCCATATATATACGGACTCAGACTGCAAAGTGTTAACATGATTCTTCATGATGAAAGGCATAGCCTCTTTTCTTTACGATGGAAGCCATAACTCATTTCTTCATGGTGGAAGCCACAACTACTGTGTTAATTTGAGAAAAACTTAGGAAAAAATTCTCTTCATAAGCTGTCCTCGGTACATGTGACAGCAATGTGATTGTCACTGAGTGTGAAATGTATCTCAAAATTCACAAGGCAGTCTGGGACACACAAAAGTACATATTCATATTGATAATATCTGTAGTATTATACTTTATTAATCTAAAGGATAGTCTATCTCATCAGAATTATAATGAACTAGCCGTATACCCGTGAAAATCACGGGTTTTTTGAAAGAAAGATCAACCGTTTTGATAACATTCATTGTAATGTAGGCTGATTCACTGGGAAATAAAGACAAAAAATAAAATCTCTGATAGTAGTAGGGGTAATCATTATAGCGTTCAAACAAATACAAAATTACATGTGGGCCTACATGTAGATCTATATTAAGAATCACTCATTTCAAGATTTCATGGAAGACTGTATTTCAAAGTTGTGCAACTAAATAATATTGATTTTAATCATTTTTAATATTTAGTCCTTGTAATCGCTCCCACTGTAGGCCTACATGGAAAATGGAAAGCTGAAAGTTGTTTTCCGCATTTTTTTCCAAAGTCAGATTGCGTGGGGGGGGGGGGGGGGTCTTTCTGTTATGTCCTAGGCCTATGGCCTACACGTCAGGCGGCTAAAAATGCGTTTTCGGCTAGTGTTCACGTTTACTGTTTTCAAGTGGAATTTCAAAAATTATTTTAGAAGCATAGGCCTATATATATATAGACCTACATGTAGGCCCTACAACTGACCTTTACATAGGTCCTACATTTTCATCAAACAAAATGCAAATAAATTGAATTTGTCAATGAAACCAAGTAATGAAAGATAGTTATTAATGTTGCACTTAAAAAAACTAACTATATGCGAGAAAATGTATATTATGTGGACAATGATCGACTATGCACGCAAATTCAGTAGACTTGTAGAGCTCCAGGGCCTAGTGCCTATGTAGGCCTAGGCTTACATGTAGACGTCAGAAACAACTCGCAGCGATGAACGCTAGGTGGCTCTCTATCTACGTCGCTTGTCCTTATATAATAACGTCATTCAAAATACAAAAGTTTTGCCCTAAAAATCGATTAATTGCCGATATTTATCGATTGGCCCAACGAAATAAAATAACGGTGAGAAAACCACGCTCAGGGGGCCCAGGGTAACACGTGGCCTGAATTTCAAGGCATTTCATCGAGTAGTTTTAAAGTTTTTCTATACAAAGCTGTGTATTATATATAGATATCACTGAAGTAAATCACTTCAATATTTTTTGCCGTGAAATAAGCATATATGAAAGACAGAAAGTAAGGGCAAAACCCCCCTCAGATTGCAGGAAATGCTGTTTTTACGGGTTCTTTTTTGAAAAAATTCCCGGGGGAGCATGCCCCCGGACCCCCCTAGCAGAGCTTCGCGCCTTCGGCGCTCGCCAATGTCACTTTATCATTGCAAAACGAACCCCCCTTTTCAAAAGGCTGGTTACGGGCCTGGGCTGCCATGTGGACAACTCAAGCATGGTTTCCAAAAGTGCTGAGACTTTAAAGCGACCAACTCCAGATGCTGCCACAAGGCAAACAGACCCTGTCCCTGATACACAACCCAATGAAGACGCACCCATTGCACGAGCTGCGCCTGGCTGCTTACAAATTATAATTGTTGTCAGTCAAAGTCAGTTCAACTCGGAAAAACGAAGACACCACTGAGAGTGAAGTTGGCAACAATGTTTACCATAGGCCTATATCACGAGGTCCACACACTCCCATATAGGCCTACTAGGAGCAGATAGAAAATGGGAAGACCGCCAAAAGTTGTCAAGTCCCGGACTGGGAGCATGAGAACATAAAATCGTTTACCGTTAGTTTTAGCAAGATCAGTAGTTTGACTGTATGTTAAGTTGTGGATGTACACTCGATCGCAACCAACTTTAATACGTTAATAGGCCTAACTAAGAATTGAACGTCCTCTCAAAAGAAGGTTGTGATAGCAACTTGATTACAGGCTAAATGCGTCATTAAGTCGAAATCAAACGACGAGGAGAGATCACGCAGGAGCAAGGACCGAGGGGGGCGAAGCTTTCCTTGGGAGGGGACCCACTGGGATTTTGAAATTTGCAAATCTTTTTCTTGCATTTCGAAGCATTTTAGGAATCATCAGTGACATTTTGAGCTGGAATTTTCGGTCACATAACCAAATGAACAAAAACAAACCATGACCAGTGAAGCCATCCTAAGCCGCAAGGCTAAATACATCAAACACTCTCCATGAAAAGTATTGATGTTGGTAGTCTCTCATGACTGTTATGACAAATAAAGCGTGGCCCATACATAGTTTCACCCACCTTTTTTTTATCCTCTTTTCATTGTCCTGCTGTGCGTGTTCTGTATCTGTATACTAGTGTTAAGGAATTTCAATATTTTCTTGTGTTATATCTTCAAGAGGCCCTTATTTAGCCTAGGCTGCGGAGCGCGGCACATATGAGGGACATTCCGCTGTAATTTTACAGAGCATAGTCAGGCTTTCAAGAAATACAAAGTGAAATGTGCAAATCACACACAGAAACAGAGATCCAATCCAACATGCTTGGCGGACATCCATTTCTGTTTCTGACTTTATTTGATTGCAAATTAGGTCTGTGTTTCTTTCAAACATGATCGTATTATGCCATTGTCAGTTTGAACCGAAATGGATAGGGAAATGTGTTTTTAAAAATCAAGCTGAAAACAGCAAATACCGGTGTAATATGCGTTTGTGTCCGGCCATGAAAATCTGTCCGGGGCGTGGCCTAGAGCGTCGCCTGGCGGACAGAATCTCATAAGTCCGTGTTATGAAATTCTGTCACCCATGAAATCTTCTCCCCACAGGAGTGTTGCAGTGCCAGCGGCTTTCTGGCGATCGTTGACAAGCTACAGTCTAAGTTAAATTACATTTAGAACTACCGATGCAATGGGGATGTTGTTTGGCCGTTGTCACGGGAAACACAGACACTGTGGTTTATTGGTTTATTGGCCTAGGCCTTTTATCCTGGTCAAACCACACTCTTTAAAATATAATAACAATACTAGTCTCACAACGGATCAGACAATGACCGAGCGGAAACGGAAACCGGGAAAGGTATTTGGCTTTAACATATTTCTAGGCATGTTCTGAGTTATATTTCGTATCGGGAGGCAATAATGTGCAACGAACTCTGCAGATATCAGACATAAAAACTTATGCTAAACATCTTCATTAAAAGGAGAAACTTTGATTAATTTACATCAATATCCAATTAACAACAAGGACCAAGGTCCATCCAGGTATGAAATTATTTAATTCACTTGTAAAACCTGTACTTGTATACAGCAGTGAAGTCTAGAGCGTGTTTATACTGAAATAACTGAATTCTAACAACTTCAATAAACTTTGCGATAAAAGTCTGTTCATGAAAATGTTTATAAGGGGACACACTATCATGGCTGCGGTCTGTCCATGAAAAAGTGTACTACATAGCCTGGATACAGTCCTCCCTGTCTTGAGAGACCACCTCAAGGGTGGATCAAAATGTGGCCTCACAAAACAGGTGGTCTTTCATTAGAGGTACAGTAACATGGAAAAGATAGCACAGTGTTCTCAGAGAGTGGTCTTAAAAAGATATGCGTATCTCATTATTGATGACCAAGGACATATAACAGTATAATACCCGTATTATAGGTCCATGGTATGACAAGGGAACACATTCATGTGGCTCAAACTCGCATACTAATTCTAGTTCCTGCAAGATGTAGCAAGCAACTTCAGTGCATCCACTAGCCTGCTTGAGTTGGTTTGTTTATTGCACACATGTAACCATGCATTAAGCTCACTTCGTGAGCTATTAATATATTTTCATAGCTTAAGGTTTAACCCATGGGAAAGTATATCTTTGGCCCTAAAAGGGCAGGGGACACTCATTGCGTGTGGTTTGCCTGTGAGAAAGTGCCCCCCCCCCCGTAAAAGATATGTATGGGAACACAATGTCAAGTTGAGGGAATGATAAAGTGTTCTTCTGTGATAAATATTATGAGGGGACACATTCTCATAGCTGAGGGTCTGCCCATGCAAAAGTGTCCTGCCTAGATATATGAGACAAGGGAACACATTCTCATGGCCTGAAGACCTGAGCTTGGAAAAGTGTCCTAGATAGATGTATAACAAACCGACACATTCTCATAGCTGGAGGCATGCCCATGAAAAATTGTCCTACATAGATATATATGACCAGGGGACACATTATTAGGGCTGAAGGCCTGGCCATGAAAAAATATCCTGCCTAGACATACAAGACCAGCTAGGGGACACATTCTCATAGTTACAGATCTGCTCATAAAAAAGTCTCTACCCCTCCCCCCCACACACACACAGAACCCACACTTGAGTGCATCATGAGGTGATACATTCCATATTTTCATGGCTTAAGATCAAACCCATGGGAAAGTATCTCCCTAGCCCTAAATGTCCAGGGGACATATTGTCATTGCTTAAGGTCTGGGCATGAGAAAGTGTGTCCACCTAAAATAAATATACATGGGAACACATGGTATAGTTGTGGGAATTGTAAAGTTTTCTTTTGTGATAAATATTATGAGGGGACACTATTAGTTATTCACTGTTTTAGTGTGAAATACAGGAAGTATCTCCCCCAAAGACAGCTGTATTACCCGAGGCGAAGCCGAGGATTCTATCAAAAATGGGATAAATTCTCGCATCTGAGGGTCTGTCCATGCAAAAGTGTCCCCCACAGATATATAAGATAAGGGAACACATTATCATGGTAAAAGACCTGAGCATGAAAAAGTGTCTTACATATGCATACAGATGTATGACGAGGGGACACTTTTTCATTGCTGGAGGCCTGCCCATGAAAAAGTGTCCTACATGGATATGACAAGGGGACACATTATCATGGCTGAGGGTCTGACCGTGAAAAAGTGTCCTACCTATAGATACTATGACTAGGGGACACATTCTCATTGCTGAAGGCCTGCCCATGAAAATTGACCTGTCTAGACATACAGGACCAGTTTACATATTCTCATAGTTATATATATCTGCTCATAAAAAAGGACCCCCCCCCCACACACACACACATAGCCCACACATATGTACATAATTAGGGGATATATATTTTCACAGCTTCAGGTCTAGCCCATCGCAAGTATCTCCTTAGCCCGAAAAGAGCAGGGCACGTATTCTGATTAATAAAGATCTGGCGGTGAGAAAGTTTCCCCTAAAAGAAGTATAATTGGAAACACATGGTCAAGTTGTGGGAATGATGAAGTGTACGTCCATGAAAGACATTATGGGGGGACAGATTTTCATAGATTAGGGTCTGCCCATGAAAAAGTGTCCTACAAATACATATGATATATATATGTATGAGAAAGAGACACATTCTCACACTTAGGTGTTTGCCCATGAAAAAGTGTCCTACCTAGATATATACGGTTATGCATTCTCATTGCTGCAGGACTGCCCATGAAAAAGTGTGCTGCCTATATACATACATGTACAGAACTAAAGGACACAATGTAATAGTTATAGATCTGCTCATGGAAAAGTCCCTGCCCCCCCCCCCCCCCCCCACGCACACACAGAACCCACACATATGAGCATCTTGAGGGATACATTAATATATTTCCATAGCTTAAAGTCCAAACCATGGGAAAGTATATCCCTAACTCGAAATGCCCAGGGGACATATTCTCATTGCTTAAGGCCTGGCCATGAGAAAGTGTCCCCCTAAAACAAATATATATGGATATATGGGAACATATTGTATAGTTGTGGGAATGATAAATTCTTCATCTGTGATAAATTTTATGAGGGGACACATTGTCATAGCTTTAAGTCAGGCCATAAAAAATGCCCCCCCCCCACAAAGATAATAAGGGGACACATTCTTATAGTTGAGGGTCTGTCCATGAAAAATTGTCCCACACACACACATATATATATATATATCAGGGCTCGACAATTTTTTTAAAAATCACTTGTCCGCAGGGCAAGTAAATTTCAAAATCCACTTGCCCGCATACATAATCCACTTGTCCTGATAAAACTTCTATAAACATCGTTTTTTTCAAACACAATGCTACGGCCTACACAAACCATTTACCCTACAATATATTTGCCGCGAATTGTCGCTTGCAAATTCGCACAAAAATGTCAAATTTTACGATTCAAGCTGCAACTGTTTGACAGTGAAACTGGCAAAACATTAAAAATACAAATTAAAAAAGTAAGCTATTTGCATGGAGGGACTAACGATGAAAAATACATTGTAATTTCTGGGACGATAGGAGTCCATATCCCGGTTAAACTTAAATAACGATTAAAATAGTTGAATTGGTTTCAGTATCCTTTCTCGCTGCCTCTGATGCCGTGATGAGATGCATATCGTTTGCGTACCTACCATGAACGCTATCGGTACATCGTAGTAAATTTGCGTATACAGTATTGGCAAGTTCCTCGCAATAAACGGTGTTCTTAAATCAAATTCAAACGAAAATTTTAATATTTCAAATCAGAAATCGAGCGTGGGCACACCCTCAACATCTTTCATGCAACTGTACACAAACAGCTGCTTTGGCCATGTGGCTTGACGCACAACACATCACCCGATTGGTCAATTGAGTCACATGCAAAAATGAGCCAATTGCGGCTCGTGCTGCAGTGTTTTCATCATGGCTTCCGCCCAGTGAACATGTGTGAATATGCCGTAATTTACGGAGGGAACACGCAAACGGGAAGCTTTTTTTTTAATTGCAGCATGCGAAAATAAAGATTCCAGTGTTTATAGCAACAATTATTTGGAGTCACAGGCAAATACGCAAAGGTAGGGGGATAGAGAAAAATGTCGAATGCGTGACAGATCAGTCAGCATGATGCTCCGTTCACCGTAGATTACTCCACGCAGTCACTTGCGTGTGACTGGCAGATGTGTGTTTTGTTTGGCCGGGAAGTCAACTTGCGGCACCATTATATGATCTCTCCAACACTTTTAGAGCCCACCGATAAATTGTCTTTGATGCTAATTTGCTCAAGAATTCGCCATGCAAGTTTTAAATTTTTTTGACGTTCCTTTGTCATTGTTCGGGCAGATAAGACTGACGGTGAGGTGCTGTGACCTTGCCCCGATACGGGCGAAAGCCAATACGCCGCAATGCATGACTGCTGGTACCTTTGATCTCGTCGTCTGGTAATCATAATGAGCGGGCTGTTTATAAACCAATTATATACGTTCTATTGTTTTACTGTGCCTATCATCGCAATGTTATTACAAGGCAAGGTGTAGCGTCCCTTCAAGGTGTCGCGTGGGTTAGCTTGGCATTGCGAGTGAATGATCGCGAGAGCCGGGAACAAAAAATCCCCAAACTTTAATAAAATGTACATGTGGTAAAAGATTTTTTTCACTAGTCCGTAGGGCTAGTGCTTGAAAATTTCGACTAGTCCGGGCCCAACTTCAGGCCGCCCGGGGCTATCGGACATGCGAATTGCCGAGCCCTGTATATATATATATATCTAACAAGGGGACACATTCTCATGGCTGACGGTATGACCATGAAAAAGTGTCCTGCCTAGGTACATATGAACAAGGGAACACATTCTCATGGCTGAAGGCCTGCCCATGGTGCAGTATCCTGTCTAGATGTACAAGACCAGTTCACACCTTCTAATAGATATATATCTGCTCATG